>CAUYLG010069911.1:0-36055 GCA_963573385.1 Cacajao melanocephalus
CTGAGGTCGGGAGTTCAAGACCAGCCTGACCAACATGGTGAAACCCCATCTTTAAAAAATTAAAATTTAAAAATTAAAATAAAAAAAGTCCAGAAATAAGATTCAATACTTGGCTCTTTCAAAGGATTTTGGGATTGGGGGGATTAAGTATAAAGAAATGTTTTAGTTTTGAGGAAAATATGCTAAAATTAAACTCTTCAAATTATAAAATGCCTTAGAGATAATGTTGTCTTCTTCCATTTTAGAAATGAATAACTTAGATGTCCAAGTGAAACAAAATTTAACTAAAGTCGCCACATTTCTAGGTCTTACAAATTCAGAAATGTTAGCAGTGATTGTGAGTACAGGATACAATCCTTCCTAAGATAAGAAAGATTTATCCCCATCTTTAGTGCCTGGGGAAAGCTCCTTGATTATAAACAGACAGTTGGTTGCTTAAGAGCAGTTCACACACACTTCTGACTCTGATTGTATTGACTACAATACCTCTGTGTCCTAGAAACAGTTGTTTCATCTCTTCTGGCTCTGAGGCTACTTCCTGACCTATCCTCACTCAAAATCCACTTGAGTTCTTATCACTGTACCCTTTTGCTAGTAAAGATGTGGCTACTGATACGGGTCAATGCTGCAGGGGTTTATGGCCACAAAGATTGGTAAGGGAGCTGATAAAAAATCTTGATATCCACTGTTACAGTATCCTGCTTCACCAGTCACACTTTATGACCTAGCCAAGAGCAAGTATGTTGTTTTGTTTATGTAAATGGTCGCTCAAGAGGTCCTGGCAGGATTTTTGTTTATAGCAGGTGAATCTATCTCCACATGCTTATTAGGGAGTTAAAGCTGTTTCCTGCACCATCTTATTCTTTCCTGAATTAAGAATCTCAAAACACTAGAGCCAAAAGATGTTTTACAGGTCATCTTTATTCATTCCCCACTCTACAATGGCAGATACTAAGTCCCAGAGGGCGGAAGTAAATTCCTTGAATCACAACACCAAGCAGTGACAGATGGGATTTTGTGACTCCTGGAATTATCTTCCACCATACCCTTCTAATTCCATCAACAACACAGAATGACAGAGTGGCTAGCATTCAAATGTACTTTTTTTTTTTTTTGATGGAGGATGGAGTCTTGCTCTATCACCTAGGCTGAAGTTCAGTGGCATAATCTGGCTCACTGTAACCTCTGCTTCCCAGGTTCAAACTATTCTCCTGCCTCAGCTTCCCGAGTAGCTGGGATTAAGGCATGTGCTACACCACCCAGCTAATTTTTGTATTTTTAGTAGAGATAGGGTTTTGCCACATTGGCCAAGCTGGTCTCAAAATCCTGACTTATGGTGATCTGCCCACCTTGGGCTCTCAAAGTGCTGGGATTACAGGTATGAGCCACTGTGCCTGGCCCAAATCTACCTTCTTATAGGTGGAGAAACTGAGACCCTGAGGTTTATTTAACATGTATAAAGCAATATACATACTTAGTTGCAGAACTTGTTCTACAAGAAAAATTTTTCACCTAAAGAATTTGGGGTCCATTGATGAGCTTCTGGGGTTTTCATGAATCGTGTGTATTGCGAGTGTGCCAAAACTGTGTGCAAGTGTGTTCATTTCTCTGAGTATATAAATCGTATTAGATATTCAACAGGGTTATGACTCAAAAAAAGGGTAGGTAACACTGGTCTATGTCCTAGATTACTGCTCACTGTGGCAGTTACAATGTATATTTTTAAATATCTTAAGGCCATACATGGAGGAGTTTCTGTCTTGAATTGTTGGGAAACTCTTTCCAGCAGTTAATCTCTTTGCTAAAGTAGTGTTTATACTGAATGGTCCACTTGAAATACCATTAGTCACTTTATAGGACACATAATGGCGGGAGAGGAGGGTGAATATTGAGGACAATGAGGCAGATTTCTGAACTTTTATATATTGTATCTTTATGGTTTTAGCAGGGAAAGTCCTTGGGTTTTTAACCTCCAAGGTGGTGGATATCTTTGCCTCCTTCCTTCTACCTCACCCCTCCTCCTGCCACACTGAACGTCCCAAACAATTAATTTTTGGACATTGAATAAGATGTCATGGGTTTAAACTCATACTCAGCCACTGCTCATTTTGTGACATTGGGAAAATTGCCTTTTCTTTTTAGACTTCCAATCTCCTGGGAAGCCTTTTCGGTAGAATGTAATATGGTGCTTTCTACTAGATGGGAAAAATCATGTACATTATGAAGAACCCAACAGACAATCTATAGTGTAGGTAGAGCAGAGACTTATTTCATCTGCACATCTTCATCTCTTCTCAGGCTGATGGGGTCCAGGCTCTTCAGGAGACCAGGATCCTGGCCATGACAGTAACTTGGTGTTTGGCACTGAGCCAGTCACTCTTGTACTCCCCTCAACTCAGGAGTTATTTCTTTGTCTGAAATTTCTTTGTCTGAAACTTGAGGTGGTTAAAACAAATAATCCCTACTTTCTTTCTAGCTCTAAAATTCTGTGGTCTCTTTAGTTGTCAATGAGGTCTCATGTGGATCTGCTGAAATCATTTTCATTCCATGATTGCCCTACAGTTACATTTTGAAGAACTTCCTATAGACAACATTTATTTGAATTGGTCCTGGGTGATACCTGGCAGCTCAAGAACTGAGTGCCTCAAGAAGGAAAACCCAAACCCCGGTAGAATAAGAGGAAATGAGAAATGATGATCTGGGCCTGTTATCGACATGCTTAGCTGTTTTGTTCCTAATTCAGTGTGGGTATTATTCATTTTTATAGAATCCTCCTATTAATGCAATTTCTGATCATTACTGGATTATTTTAGAGGCGCATTACATTCTTCTTGCAACCTTTGCCTTTATAAATAGACTTGGAACACATTGCCACATGTTTGGAGTTTGTCTTCAAGATGCTTGCTTGACTGGACGCTTGAACCCAGTGTGTTAAATAATAGAAAGTTAACTGGAATTGTCACTCTCGGGAACTACTCCACAAAAACAAACATGATATAGAGTGATTTAAATTACTCACAGTATATTTAACAATATAACCTACTTCATTACTGCCGGAGATATAGAAAGATAAATGATTGTGGCTGGGCGCAGTGGCTCATGCCTGTAATCCCAGCATTTTGCAAGGCCAAGGTGGTGGATCACTTGAGATGGGGAGTTCGAGACCAACCTAGCCAACATAAGAAACCCCGTCTCTACTAAAAATACAAAACTTAGCCGGGTGGGGTGGTGCATGCCTGTAATCCCAGCTACTTGGGAGGATGATGCAGGAGAATCTCTTCAACCTGGAGGTGGAGGTTGCAGTGAGCCGAGATCATGCCACTGAACTCCAGCCTGGTTAACAGAGTGAGACTCCATCTCAAAGAAAAAAAAAAAAAAAAAAAGGGGAAAAAGGAAAAAAAAAAAGAAAAGAAAAGAAATTAAAGAAAGGTAACTGATTATGTGTGGCAAGTCAGGATTTCTCAACCTGGGTGACTGACATTTTGAACTGAACAATTTTTTGTTATGGGAAGCTGTCGTATGCATTGGTAAGATGTATAGGAGCATCTCTGGCATCTTTCCATTAGATGCCAAAATGACACTCCTGCTCCTCGAGCTGTGTCAGCCACATATGTCTCAAGGTATTTCCAAATGTTTTCAAGGGGCCATAATTGCCTCTGGTTAAGAAATACTACTTTAAATAATCAGTTTTCCTGTTTAAGCTTCAGTATTGCTATCTGTAAAAAGAAAGCATGCTTCTCAGTCTAGCTAAGTCTATATTATAGTCCTCTGGTATCTATAGCTCTAGATGTTTCCTTCTAAAGACCATTCTCTTCTGTTCTTCTGTTGTCCTTTGGGTTTCTGTTGTTATTTACCATAGAAATTGGCCATTTTTTTTAAATTAAGTGACTAGTAGAAACATAGAATATCATACCTAGAACCATTCAAATAGATCATCTTGCCCCAGTCAATCATGTTTCAGCAAGTGTACTCTTCAAGATTAGGCTTGCTAATGTCCGCACTGAAGCATAGATTTCTTCATCATTTCTTTCTGACATACTTCAATGTCTTTCTTTTATTGCTATGGATTGTCATTTTTGGAAGCACCTATAATCTTACCTTAATAACATTATTTCTAGCATTCTCTGTTATTTTATTGATAAACAGCAACAGTGAGGTAACACTGATGTGACTGAATATGTAACAAACTTACCTGAGTTTATCTCTACATACCAGTGTTCCCTTTTTAAAACTTGTTCTGGCCGAGGGCGGTGGCTCACTCCTATAATCCTAGCACTTTGGGAGCCCGAGGCAGGCAGATCACTTGAAGTCAGGAGTTCGAAACCAGCCTGGGCAACATGATGAAACCCCATCTCTACTAAAAATACAAAAATTTGCCAAGTGTGGTGGCAGGTGCCTGTAATTCCAGCTACTTGGGAGGCTGAGGCACGAGAATCCCTTGAACCCAGGAGGTGGATGTTGCAGTGAGCTGAGATCATGCCACTGCAGCCTGGGGGTACAGAGTGGGACTCAGTCTCAAAAAAAAATTAAAAATAAACAAATAAAAGTTGTTTCCATATTGATTTGACATTCACTTGAACAAATACAAAATACTTTTGAAACAGCTTTAGATTTTGCATGAGAATATATGCCTCTTTGTTTTCCTTCTTTTTTTTGTTTGTTTTTATTTTCTCCTCTTTCCCTCTGTTCTATATTTCTTTCTTCTTTTCATCTCTTCTTTATTTCCTTTACCTGCCTTTTTATTTTCATCTTGTCCCCTTTCCTTTTTATTTCTTCCTCTCTTCCCCTTTTCATCCTTCCCCTTCCTCCCTACCCCTTTTTATTTACTATGTGTTACACCTCATTCCAAAAGGAATGTGACATAACTTACAATTGATAGGCTAAAAATAGGCAGTAATCACAGTGAAAAAAATATAGCCTTTCCTCATTCCACAAATGAAATTAAACTCTACGTTATTTAAAGTCATAATATATGTATAAAAATTATATATAAATACATTTTATTTTTGATCTTGGGAGAGAAAAAACACACCGTATTAACAATTGAGCAGTAGGGGGAAACAGGATGATCACCACAGAATCATTGATTCAGAAACAAGCCAGAGCTGTGAGAAGTGAAGATACTGAGATGTTGGGAGCGATGAGCTGCCGGAAGCTGCTCACAGCTACGAGTGGCCAATCTGTTTACTGAACTCTCACTCAAAACTCATCTTTTCTATCTCCTTCAGGCAAACCTAGCATGGATTAGATCAGGAGCCAGCCAGTATCAAATGTATTAGAATCTAGTTAATATGGTCTCAATATCCGTACAAGAGAGTCATGTCCTGTAAATGTATGAGCATTGTGAGACTCTTTAGAAAAGGACATATCTGAACCTTTTCTGCCAGCACCCCTCAAATAAAAATCAATGTTTTCAGAAGAATAACTGTGTTACAGGTACTTGTTACTTACAACCTTTGGCTTGTATCTTATCTCAAGCATCTACTCATTATGTGGCTTTATTGATAAAGTAATAGGAATAGATAGGATGACTGTTCCTCTGACTCCAGAACTTCATTTAAGGAAAGGTGATTAATGAAATGAAGTGATTTATAAAGTATACACATTTTAGAATTCAAAGAAATTCTTCCAATTACTTGCGCTAATCCATTAAAGGGTAGCTACTCTTCCTTATATTAGTATTCCACAGAATGATTTCAGATTGAGGAACAGACACCCAAGGAAATGCTTTCTCCCAAATATACATTAATTAAAACCAAAGGAGAGGAGAGCAAAGTGTGACAGTTTTTCTGTGTGAATTAAGCTGGGTAAAATACTTGAAGTATGAATCTTTATTTGTGGAATGGTAACAGCTAAATCCAAATAGGGTTTTGCACTAGTAACCAACAAATTATTCTACAAAGCATAGAGTGCTTTGTATACTAAAAATGGAGTCATTGAATTAAATTTGGATGGGAGCAATTACTCTGAATTTGTCCTACTCTAAAAGCTAAGAAAATTATGGTAGAAATTAGGCATTTACATTTTGCCTATTTGAATAGGTAAGGCCATAGTGACATGGAAAGCAGTACAGGTAGTGGTAAATAAACCAATCTGGACTTAGGATAAATGATGGCTCTCTGATCATTAGATGTGAAATTTGGGCAGATTAACTCACTGTGCCTGATGTTCTCATTTCTAAAATGTGAGTGATTTTAGTAAAGATAATATATACCTATCTTACAAGGTTGTTGTGAAGGTTCAGTGAGTGAATAGATGAAGATGATGTAAAACAGTTTCTGACACCTCAACAACATCATTTTCGTAGTTTTTTAAAATTATGTGGCTATATTGTTTCATGCATTCAAAAGATGTACATAAAATTATCTAAACTGTATGAGGTTTAAGAAAGGTGTAGCTCAGGTGCTAGGGACTATAATAAAGTACATTGGTGTTATTTCTTCCAGAATATTAAAGAGAGGAAAAGAAATTGGACTAAGATCAACCCAATCATATATTCTTCCTTCCTTTGAATATAGTTTTTTTTATTTTTGATAAACTTTTAATTTTAGAACAGTATGAAATTTACAGAACATTGAAAAGATAGTCAAAGGAGTTTCCCACATGCAGCTTTTCCCATCACTAATGTCATACCTTATTATGGTGTATTTGCCACAATGAATGAACTAATACTGATACATTGTTTTTGACTAAAGTTCATGCTTTATTCAGATTTTCTTAGTTTCACTTAAATGTCTTTTACTGTTTCAAGATCTTATTCAGAATGCCACACTATATTTAAGCATCATGTTGCCTTAGGTTCCCCTTGGCTGTGATATTTTCTCACACTTTCTTGCTTTTGGTAACCTTGACTGTCTTAAGGTATGCTGTTCAGAAATTTAATAGAATGTTCCTCAGTTAGAATTTGCATCTTTTAGTGATAAACCTGGGATTATGTTCTTTGAAGAGGAAGATCATACAGGTAAGGTGCCATTTTCAGCACATTATATTAAGGGTACATACTAGCAACATGAATTTTCACTGTTGATGTTAATACTAATCACCTGACTAAGTGATGTTTGCCAGGTTTTTTCACTTTGAAGTTACTCTTTTTTTTTTTTTTTTTTTTGCCTTTTTCTGAGCCATACTCTTTGAAAGGAGCTCACTATTTGCAGCCTATTCTTTAAGAGTGGAGAATTATTTTCTATCTTCTTGAGGGTGGAATATCTACATAAATTATTTGGAATTTGTCTGCATGGGAAACATCTTTTTTCTCACTTTTGTTTATCTATCTGAACATTGATTTATATCATTATAAACTCATGGATAGTTATTTTATACTTTGGAATATAATCGAATACTACTGTATTTCCTTCCTCCATTGCTCCCATTTTAGTCATTGAAAGCTCTTTCAGTTAGTTCCTGTGACCCTTTGACACACCCAAATTATTCTGAGCATTTTTTTCTGATTAATTTTTTTGCTTTCCTTTAATTTGTCGTGCTATAAGATGTTTCAGACTTATGTATGTCTTGCTTCAGTCATAGAAGCAGCTACTTACCCGAGGATCTCCAGTTTCTTTTATTGGAGAATAGTATTAGAAACAAACAGCTGGACATTAGGTTTTCTCATTGCTGCTGGGGTGTTGTTGCTTCTAGTCTGTCTCAGTGGACAGAGCAAGGAAATTGATGGGTATACACTTACCCATGTATATGCACATATCTACAAATATTTGTATATGTAATTATCTGTACCTATACTGATTTCTCCAACTTTTATTCAACCACATGGATCATTCAAACCTTTTTGCCTTGTTTATCTGTATCTTCCCACTCTAAAGTGAAAAACCTGGCTCTCATACATTTATCATTCATTTACTTCATTGTTTAATCCCAGTGGACCTGTATAGTGGTTTCAGAATTGTTTTTTTTTTTTTTAATGATACTTTAGGTTCTGGGGTACATGTGCAGATCATGCAGGATTGTTGCATAGGTACATACATGGCAAGGTGGTTTGCTGCCTTCATATAAATATTTACCAACATGGATTTTATCTGCTAAAGAAATGTATTTTAATCTATCTCAGCTTTGGCAGTATCTTGTTTTAGAAACAAAAGAGTTATGTGCGCTGATGCTGTTTGGTGACAGGGGACACTTGTCTGACTGCAGTGCTGAATGAGTAAATCCCCCTGTGCCTTTAAGAAGTCTTCCTTGCTTAATCTGCATGGACATTTGAAGTGTCGGGAGTGAGCTTTGATAAAAGGTGGATCAACAGGTTGTGCAATAACTTGAGGTTAAATGCCTTCCCAGAGGCTCCTAAAGATGATCCTTTTGATTTATTCAATAGAGGTTGTTACATAGCAGCTGTAGGGCGGCACTGCGACGAGAGGAAAAGCTAGCAGGATGGTTTCCTGGTACAGCTCCATCTTAAGTAATATAAGCATTATGAATAAACGGTGCCATCATTCACAGATTCAGTTTCAACAAACACTTACTGAATACCTTACTCTAGGTCAGGCCCAGTGTTTGATGCTTCCGTGTACTCCGTCTCATTTGTTTCTCACTATAACACTACTGCTCAAGTACTAATTATTATCCCAAAATTACATATGAGAAATGGAAGCCCCACATGAAGAAGGGTAATAAAGTACATGGTAATTTCCTAGTTGCAAATGCTGGAACTCTAATGAGTTAGGTAGGTAGACGGGTATCATGGCTAGAATGTGGCATCGCCATTCAGGATCACAGATTAATGGGAATTACTGCTGGGTAGCTATAACACAGTAACATGTCTTTATGTCCCTTGGTGTGGTCAGGGTAAACTTTCCATTTTCATCTTAATACCAATGTGTTCTAATGAACAGTTGGTACATAGAGAACTGGACACAGGAGTATCTAGTAGCACTGGCTTCCCCACTTCCGAAGTTAAGATAATGAGTTCTTTTACATTCTCTGAATATTCCAGGCATATTTTAGGAATATGTTTGGGATGGGATGGTAATAATCACAACATACCATGCTAGAAACATAAAAAGGTATGGATCGTATTAATATCATCCAAATCTCTTTTAAAGTAAATATATCACAAAAGTCATGTTAATGAACCCTGGTTAAAAGCACTACCAAGGCCTATCCAAACCAGAAAATCTGTGATACGTAATTTCAGAAAGGATCGTTACTATTAGTTTTTAAATTTTCTGAAATGAGAATAGGTTTTGAAACTGAAGATTGCTCCTTCTTCACCTTCCATCATGATTGTGAGGCCTCCCCAGTCCTGTGGAACTGTGAGTCCATTAAACCTCTTTTTCTTTATAAATTACCCAGTATCAGATATGTCTTTATTAGCAGTTAAGAATGGACTAATACACCTCCAGTACTTGCTCCTCAAGGTTATCTCTAATGAAAGGGAATTAAGAATTAGTCTATCTCTGTGAAGATGTGAAAGCTATGAAAATCCACTTCCTCGTGTTTCAAAGTATCAAAATAAATGAAGGAGTGAGTCTTCCAGAGAAGGGATTACAATAGTAATTTAAGTGAGGCATCCAAACATAAATAAGAAATCAAGGCAACGTCCCACTGAATATTGGAAGCCACCTTTCAGGAAGCTAGAGATAAGGGTGTATAAGAACTGATTTGCAGTAATGTGAGGAGATATATATGTGTATATATATGTGTGTGTATATATATATATATAATGTATATATATATTATGTATATATACGTATATTATGTATATATACACACATAATTTTTAAGAAGTTGAACGGGAAAAGTGGGAGGAATACAAATGAGTAACTATTTGGATCATATTTTCTCCAACAGAAAACGGGGGGAAAAATTTCAAAAATTCACATGGTCCAGGGCAAAGAGGCCTAGAGTTAAAATTTTCTGATATGGAGCTCCATTTCTTTTCTATCATTTACTAGATAAGTGACCTGGGATGGATTATTTATTGTCACTGTACTTTCCTATTCTTTGAAGCAGAGGTGATAATATCTGGCACACGTTTTCACGTCATGTTCAGTACAATTAGTTGAATGTAGTCTTCAAATCTGAAGGACCTCTCTTTGCTTCTAATCTTTTCTTTCTTTTTCTTTTTTTTTTCCATGTAGATGAACACCGCATACACAATTTACCCTTAATAAATTAATTAAATGTGTAACTTTTCTGCAAGTTTGAAATTCCTGAGGGTAAACACATTATCTTAGGGAGTGTAAGGCATTATCTGAGGCATCCCTACTAGTATTGAGTTGGCCAAGAACTCCTAAAACTCACCCTGGATGCCTGTGGTAGAGTCTGGGTCCTGCTGAATTAGCCCTTGAGGGTTTTCTGGTTCTGGAGCTGCTTTGGTGGGTTAGTAACTAAGCTTCTAGTGGGCCTCTTGTTGTTTTAGTAGCTTCCCTGAGGGAATTAAAGGTTTTAACTGAATGTGAAACATCAGACAGAAACTGCAGGGAAGATTTATTGACAATGAATCTCAACTTTCCAAAGGTTCATTTGAAACTAACTTCCTTCTAAGCCAAAATGATTCAAATTTGAAACCCTCCAGGGGCTTCTCTGGGATTTAGGGTATTAGGGAGCTTTTTCCTTGCTGTCATAGATTATCTCACTATTGTTCTTTGACTTGTAGACAGGAGGTTTGATTGGTAAGTCACTTCTTCCCTACAGCCTTAAATTCTTTACTCATTCAGAAGATAAGTAGGAGTCTGGCTGTGGTGCATTCCGAATGTTTCCTCTGCTGCCTGGGTCCCAGGGAAACCAGCCTGGAAACCAGCCTGAGCCCTGCCACGGGTGTAATGAGCAGGGCACATGCCACAGGAATGTTGAGACTGAGCAGCACAGAAGGTTACCATGGCTGCTGCAACCCTGTTTTTTAAAAGGTAATAATTCAGGATTGAGCAGATCAAAATTTAATGCAGACACGAATTTGAGTCTTACCTCCATCATATAAAATGTGATCTTGGGAAACTTAAACTTCTTTCATGCTCCTTTTCTGCTTCTGCAAAGTGGCTGAAATAAGTTTTATCTTAAAGCACCATTGACATTATTGGAAATAACATACATATAAAGAAATTAATAAATCACATCATTCACAGTGGGTTTTAGGCACTGACTCAGGCAATGTGGGCCAGGTATTGTGCTGTACCTTATATGTATTTTCACATTTAATCCTCTTAATCTACAAGGTAGTTGTCATCGTTATTTCCATTTTGCAGATCGGAAAATCTAGGCTAGCTTAAGGACTTGCTCCCGGCCAGCTGATGAGTGTGCGGTCAGAACTGGGACCAGGGCTAACTACAAAGCCCACTCTATGTTCATAAACTTCTCTCAGGCAGGGCACGGTGGCTCATGCTTGTAATCTTAGCACTTTGGGAGGCCGAGGCCAGCAGATTGCTTGAGCTCAGGAGTTTGAGACCAGCCTGGGAAAAACAGTGAAACCCCACCTCTAATAAAAATACAAAAATTAGCTGGGTGTGGTGGCATGTGCCTGTCATCCCGTCTACTCAGGAGGCTGTGGCAGGAGGATTGCTTGAGCCCGGGAGGTGGAGATTGCAGTGAGCCAAGATCATGCCACTGCACTCCAGCCTGGGTGAGAGTGAGACCTTATCTAAAATAGATAGATAGCTAGATAGCTAGAGAGATAGATAGCCCTCTCTCCGCTGCTATTTTATAGGGACTCAATCCATAGGTCTTTCATTGAAAAAGAAAGAAAAGGCAAGCGGCTGCCAGTTTGTGTAGGGTTTGTATAAGATGAGATTGAAAGAAAAAGTCGAGAGCAGAGTCATTAGAACTTCAAATAAAAGCAGTTTTCTAAATCCAGATCCTTATATACGAATATAGAGAAGAGCCAGAAAGTACACAAACACCCCATATTTTGGTCATGGTGTTGTCAATATTCTATGGGAGAATTTAGAGCAATTTCACTTGTATCATTTTTCTCTAAAGACAAAAAAATAGAAGCTAAGAAAGTGATCATGACTTATTCAGAGTTCTACAGTGAGTTGTTGGAAAAGCTGAGGCCAAAACACGAGTCCCTACCACCTCATCCTGGCCTCTGATGGGAAGTCCACAATCAGTGAGGCAGCCTCAAGTTCTCTAATAAAAACTCACTTACTAGAAAGGACCCTATAGTAATCACTTACGTTTTCATGTAAATTAAAGACACTTTGTTTTTCCCTGTCCCAGAGAGCATTTCTTTGGGTTCACATTTGGACAACCAAGACAGACATACATATCCTGTTTCCACTAATAACCAGATACTACTTCCACTTCAAGCTAGCCCTGTGCAATAGGCTAGATGATAAGAGCTAAAATAGTGGGAGAAGAGTACGATTGCCCATTTGCAATAGTGTGTGTATATGTGTGTGGCTATCCTGCTCCAACCTAAGATGTTAAGTAGTAAGGTGGTGTTGGTTTATGATATTTTTCTTTCCAGAATGTTCTTTTTCTGGTTCTCTACATGGTAATACTGAATTAACTTTTCAAGTCTCAATTTTCATTACTTCCCTCATGAAGCCACCCACAGGTTACAAAGTAGTTTCTCCAGCTTTCTAGACAACCCACCACTTAGATGACATCTACCAGTCGTTCAGATCTCACTTTACACGTCAGTATCTCAGGGAAACATACCTTGATATCAGGCTTAGCCTCCCCTGATACGTGCTTTTATTGTACCCTGTATTTTTTTCTTCATGCAATTGTCTAAGTTCTATGAGAGCAATTACTGTGCTTGGTTAATATCTGTCTCCTCACTAGGCTATAAATTTAAGGAAGGACAAGGTTCTTTTGTACAGAGCTTTATTTCCTCAGGGCCTTGCACAGTTCTCAGCACAGAACAGGCTCTCAATAAATATTCCTCAACAGAATGGGTTACCGGCATACTTTTAAATTCTATGCAATTTTTCACACTTCGGATACTCTCACTGAATTTTGTTTTCTTAGAGCTTAGCACAGTGTTGGCCACTAGAAAATGCTTTTAAAAAGATTTGAAAGAATAAAATAAATAAAATAGGCTAAAAGTTCTCATCCTAAAAATTTCGATAAATTTCTGTAAATCCGGCTAGCTAGCTAGAAAAAAAGCCTACAGGTGGTTTATCACTTTCTTTCTTCTTGAGAAGCACAAAAACCACAGAGACCTCGTGTTCCAGATATTTGTAAAATGTAATGATTTTTAAATTTACGTTTACCCAGATATATGATTTTCCTCAATATTTTTTATGTATGTATAATATTTTTATAGATAATATGTCATCATTAAAAACCTAATTTAGCAACTAACAACCTAGGGTTTTCAATGCTCAAGCCATCTGAGAAGCTGTATAGCATAGAGCTTAGACTTTGTATCAGAATGAATATGACCTCAGCTCCCCTTACTGGATATGTCCTACAAGCAAATTGCCTAACCACTCTGAGCCTCGGTTTCCTCATATGTAACATGAGGATAATAATAGGACCTATGTTATAGGGTTAGTGTAAGGTTTAAATGAGATAATGCCCAGTGTTTAGCATACAGCAAGTAATGACTAACTCTGAGATTTTTCTTAATTTCACTGATTTTCATTTTTATTCAATTCTTTTTTTTCTCATTCTTATTCAATTCTTTTTCTTTTCATTCTTATTCGATTCTTTTAATTCATGGATATTTAGCTTATGGTTGGTAATACCTAAAACACTTCCTGATGATACCTGAAGTTGCCCCTGAGTACGGAGCAGCCATTCTCACCTACACATTGCCCACCTCCCATCCCAGATCAGAACCTCTAGTCAATGGGAGAGCATATGGGGTTTTAAAGAACATATGTATTGTAAGATATACATTTATATTTAGAACATTTAAAAGGAATCTGTTGTTTTCAAGACCCTTGATAAAGAAAATTCTTCTGAAGGTGGTACCCTGAATTCTCCAGGTGTGTTTAAGACTTTTTACATGTCAAAAGGTACAAAAGAACACTGGCTTAGAGCTGAAAGATCATTTGCCACTTTCAATTGCTCATTATATGAGGGAGAAAATATCAGTCTACTGTGAATTCACAATGCCAGGCGCTCTTCAACAGGAACTGTGACACTTCAGGGACTGGGATATCCAAAAAGAAGGCTGACGATGACCCAATTTACAAATTAAGGAAAAATTTATTAATTCTATAGTTCCCACGCAGATACCATGTCTAACAAAGTGTGGAATTCTCCCACTCTGCTTTGACTTATGCATTTTAAGTATGGAGGAAATCTTTATATCACATTGTATTAATTTATAATTGCCCCCTGGCTTCAGCTCTACCAGCTCACCATCCCCCACAAATACAAACAGTTGTTGCACAGTATGACAATTACAGCAAACATTATTTAAGCAAAAAAAAAAAATAAAAATAGAAAAGAGAGAGATCAGCTTGCCATTGTAAACTTACTTCTTTTTTTTTTGAGACGGATTGTCACCCAGGCTTGAGTGCAATGGCACAATCCCTGCTCACTGCAACCTCCGCCTCCTGGGTTCAAGTGATTCTTCTGCCTCAGCCTCCCAAGTAGTAGGATAAGGGAACCTGCAACCATGCCCAGCTAATTTTTGTATTTTTAGTAGAGACGGGGTTTCACCCTGTTGGCTAGGCTGTTCTCAAACATCTGACCTCATGTTCTGCTGGACTTGGCCTTCCAAAGTGCTGCAATTACAGGCATGAGCTAGCACGCCAGGCAGTAAACTTACTTCTTAATTCCATTTTTTTCCTTGGAGACTCTTTCCATCTGCAGCCATGGTCTCTCTGCATCTTGTGACGTCTGACAATACATCTGATGCAAGGATACTTTTTTCCATCCAGTATCAATAAATCAGACTCAGGATTTGCTATATCCTATGTATCAGCCAGGCAAACTTAAAACTCTAAGACTAAGGGACACAGGTTATCGCTAGTTTTGTTTGATAGATAAGGGAGAGCCAGAGAGAGGACTTGTAACATTGCCTAAGGCAAGAGTCCTTCTGACGCTAGATCTCTGATACTTCAATGGAGAGCCCAGACAGACCAAATCCAGGAGAAAAAATCTTCAGTATTTTGTGTAATTTCTAGTACACGCTGAAAGGCCCCAAACTGTATAACAGGTCTTGCTTTATTTTGTTATGATTCCTTAATAGTATTCTTTTGCTACTTCACTTTCATAAGATTTTAGCAGTATATATAAGGATGAAGCGTTTTAGCTTTGCCGATAACTGTTGTCAACATGGGGTGCATTTTAGATCAGTTTTAATAGTATCATTTTATGATAATAGTATCTAAAAATGGAATTTTTGAAAAAAGCATCTACTATTTTATTACTTCAGCAAATTAAACATTTCTATTTTTCTTTTCCCTTCCAAAATCTAGCTAGATACTTGTATAATATTTTCATATCCGTAATCACGGCACCGATAAAATTGTATTACTTAAATGGATCGTATATGCATTTTTCTGAATTTGCCACAGAGTAGTCATTTTAATTACTGTATATAATATTGTACTATGTAGATTTGCCAGAATATTATAAACCTAAATTTTTATGTGGAATTGTAGATGAATTATATACTCTGCTATTAACAGATCTATAATCATTATCTATATACATTTGTATATTTTTGTTGTTTTACTAATTTTCTTTTGGAGATAATCCCAGACATACATTTACTGTGTCAGAGGATAAGGAGATCTATCTATCTATCTATCTATCTATATCTCCTTATATGACATATATATATATATGTCTATAGCATAATCAAATTTTTGCTCTTTTACATATTTCATAGTAAAACTTCCTAAGCAGAATGTTTCTAATTTGAAATTTAGATTATCTTAGAAAATGATTACTTTTAAAAACAAAATTATTCTAAATATTCATACTAATGTCATAACTATTATAACCACAAATATAACAAATTAAACATCAATAAGGCAAATGTATGCCTAAACTTAGACCTTAAAAAAGTTACTTATGTATATTTCTTGTTAATTTAAAATGGACCTTAACTATTTTTTAGAGTGGCTTGCCAATATTTTTGACCACTAGCTATAATAGAAATACTCTGTTTATGTGGCATTGTGCATTGTATACATACATACATAAAGACATACAAATATCTGTATCTATAAGATGAATCCCAAAATTTCATAAAACAATACTTGTTCATATTACATGCAGTGAAATCTGATGTATTCCATGTTGTTCCATTGCATTTTATTCCTGAATTTCAGGGTCATCTATGTTTTTTTTTTTTTCATTCCTTCTTTATTTTCTTAAGCTGGCTGTAGCCCACTAAATTGTTTTTATGATCTCAATCAGCAGAGTGAAAAATCGTCTTTTAAAGCAGCCTTGACAACATCTAGAGCTTAAAAATGGTTTACTACCATTGAATTCGATTTGTACAATCTTTTAACTTCAAACTTGGAACCAGTTGCAGCAAACAATGTCTCTGCCAGTAGCAGAACTCATGAGAAATACACTAACTTAAGGAAATCAACCGTTGTTTTGTGAACAATAGTTTAAAAGAAACCACAATCTATCTTTCTGTTTTCTCCTTTGTTTGTTAGCTACAGTCTGATTTTTGGTTCAGTCTTTATACAGGTTGTGCCGACACCTAAACTGTATGGTTGGCATACAGCCGTATTCAATTTAGTGGATTAATTTCTTCTCTGGAATGGATGCATCTAATTTCTGAGGAAAACCTCAAATGACATGTCCTTACTGAGAGATGGCATGCCAAAGTGGCTGGTGGTACCTGACATAAATAGACCTGTAAAGCATGTTGGCTGACCACGAATGAACAGGTTATAAAGGGAAGCACATACAACCATGCAAGGGTTTGTTGTTGTTGTTTTGTTTTGTGTTGTGTTGTGTTGTTTGAGACGGAGTCTCTCTCTGTTGCCAGGCTGGAGTGCTGTGGTGCAATCTCAGCTCACTGCAACCTCTGCCTCTCAGGTTCAAGCAATTCTCCTGCTTCAGCCTCCCGAGTAGCTGGGACTACAGGCACCTGCCACCACATCCAGTTACTTTTTGTATTTTTAGTAGAGATGGGATTTTACCATGTTGGCCAGGATGGTCTCGATCTCTTTACTTCATAATCCACCCTCCTCGGCCTCCCAAAGTGCTGAGATTACAGGCGTACAAGTGTTTTAAGAGCAGACTGGGCAGGGTCTTGAAACCCTAAAACTACCTGGCACGCTGAGACACAGATTTCATTTGTTAATTCTGTCATTATCCACTATTCTACTAGAATCTACAGTGAACATTGCCTAAACTCCAAAAAAAAAAAAAAGAAAAATATGCAAAGGAAGGAAAACTTTCATTTTTTATAATACTTAAAATATGATTATTCCTCATAGACTTCTTTATACCCATACATTGCTTCATGGCTCAGAGACGCTGTTAGAACACTAGAGTTAAGAACCTTTACATTATGTTCAAGAATTTTAGAGTGTCAATTTGTTTTTTCACAGTTTCCACCAAAATCAATCCTCTTACATATCTAGAATAGATTTTATTATGGTATGTCTCAGTATTATTCCCCATACTTGCGTAAATTCATTCCTGTTTTGCATCATCTCACTTTCATCCATTATCTCATGATATATTATTTTTCTTGTATATCATTTAAATGTATATCAGCTGAAATATGAATTTTTGCATATAATTATTACTCAACTTTTTTGAGAACAAGGAAGACACAATATTAAATAAATTACTACTTTCCCCTTTCGGTATGATTTTGTTTGCTTTTAGAACAAATTACTATGATGGTTTTCTATTCTGAATCTAAATAGCCTTTGTTTTTCAAAAAAGTTAAATTAATAAATTTGTTATAGTTTTGCTTCACAGAACTTTAACAAACATTAAGATTATATTCCTGTCTAATCCCTTCATCATTCTGTTGTCCTATTTATGATATTTTTTCCTATTCTTTTTCCACTTTGGAGCCAAAAATCTGAAACCAAAGTATAATATTACATCTTTAATTTTTCTTCATTTTAATGTTAAATCTGTCTTTAAGAGAGCTTTATGTTATTTATTCTTAATGGAAAATGTAGTAAAGATAACTTTTTTATTTGCTTCTTTAAAGAATTACAGCTTCTTTTTACATTTATATTGTCCTTAATAAATGTTTCTGCAAATCATTAGTCCTGTTCTCTGATATATAATTCCTTAGCAGACCCTTTAGGAAGCATACATGAGAGGCAATATAATTTGGATAAACTACAGTAAGGGATATATAACTCAGGATTGTAGTTCTCCTTTGAAGATGGATTTATAACTTAACCTTTGCTCACTTTTCCTCCAGCTAAAAGATGGACATGCATTGCCTTGCTTATACTTTATAGGAATATTTTATAAATGAATAAACATATTTATTAATAAATGTTTTGAGTTATTTGAAGACACTGTAACCATATCATTTATTTAGTAATAGCAAAAATAGCGTGTTGTGTGACACTCCAGATGTCAAGTAATTATTTGAATTTATTATGTGTTCAAAAGTGATCCATGTTTCACTAGACTTAGACTATGCTATTAAATCATAGAATCTGTGTATGTGTTAGGGAAAGGCACGGGGAGAGAAAAGGAAAAGAGGAAACATACCTTCACTGTGTCCTTTGTAAGTATACATTGTCAGGCAACCCTCCTAACAGGCCTAGGGGATAGATATTATCTCCATGTTGTAGAGGAGGCAAATATAGCTAAAAGAGGCAATATAACTTGCCTGAATCTTATAATCAATATGTCACTGAGCTAGGATTTGAACTCAGCTACAAAACTCAGCTTTACAGGACACCACTTGCACCACTTGGTTCCTCCTTTCAGATTCCCGCTTTGGAAACATGTTAGCAATTAAAATAGAAAAGGGCAGGGATATTAATTAAAATATGTAATTTATAATGTTAACCAAATAGATTTTTTTTAGCTTCCCTCAATGTTTCCATTACTGTTTTAGTTGAAGTTTTGGATCATTTCTTATTTTATCTTGCTGGTTTGTCCAAATATAGTTCCTGGACTCACAAAAATATACTTGCTAAAGATGTGTTAAAGTGCATGACTTATACTGCAATTTCTCTACGTGGTTATTTATGTGATTAAAATGGTCATCTCAGAGAGTGCCTGAAGGTTGATCTAGGGGAGGGTGATAGAAGGAGAGGTGACTCAACAGAGTCAGGGAAATTCCAGATGACATGGGTTGCCAGATTTCCTGCTGGCCCTTCATTGCCAAACTCCACCTCCTGCTCATCTTACACAGCTGTGTGCTTCATTAAATAGTGATGTCTACAAATCACAGCAGTGTTAAAAAATGCAGAGCTGGGGGAATTCCTATACACTGACTGCTGCCAAGTTCCTAGAGTTTTAACAACACACTCATCAAACTGCCTCTCTCTTCTTCAAAAACTGTAAATAAGTTCGATATCAGGAGTGTTTTCATCAATTATAATGCTTCTCTGTTCTCTTGGAGAGTTTGAGATAGTATACAGAGACATTTGTTACAGTGCCCATGTCAAAGGCAATATGGTAGGGGTCATCTGTGGTCAAAGATAAGATTTTCTGACCTTGATATTGCCACTGTTCTTCTAGTTGAGCCAGGAGCCATTACTTAGTCATTTATAACATAGATTTTTCCCATCCACAATTTGCTTTTCAGAAACCAGCCTTGTGGAATTTAGGCCAAGAACCTGGTTGCTACTGCTCAGAAGAGGTATACAAGAGATGTGCATTTAATTTAACAATTCATTTTGAGAGTTTATGTGTGCAAGGTTGTGTGCTGGGTGAGGTAGACAATGACAACATGAATAAGACAAGGCTGATATGATGAGTGGTACACTGGATTGTTAAAAGGTGCAAAAGGAAGATGGGAAAAATATATAAATTTTACCTGGAGGACTGGAGACATTTCAAGGAGGAAGGAACACTGGCTCCAGGCTTTGAAGGAGAGAGGAGCTTAATAGATAAATCTGGAAGTACTCCAGATAGAGGGAAAAATGCAAAGAAATGGGTAGAGAATGGAGAAATTCAGTGAATTGTCTTGATAGTATCCTGCCTTGTGTTGTCATGGCACCACCATAACTGGCAGCCTGCAGTGCTGTGACAATTTAAAAATATAACCTGTTTTCTTTCATATGGGTATGATGTCGCTGGTTAGGCCCATCCACTTTTTATTATCTTACACTAGCTGGATTCTTACATTGATGTTATGTGCCTTGTATGGGCTTGAGCAAAGAATATGAGGAAGAGATAAGGTAGATGGATGAAACTTCTGTGATCAGAAGCTGTTAGGTTGGTTTGGTGGGTGGACAGAGAAGAGCCAAGTTTGAAGGAGAACTGTGGAAGATGTCTGGAGGTCACTTGAAGAAAAATAGTAACTAAATGGTAGGCAGGACTTGAATTGACCTTCTTCTGGAAAGTTTCAGTACTGAATCTAGAGAAGGAAAACACAGAACAATTAAAACTGATGCGCATGTATTGAGCACATACCTTGCACAAACACTACAGTAGACACAGTGGTAGACACTGAGGTACAACAATGCATTTCCCCGTCCTCAGTTATGAGGAACGGAAACAGACATGAAAACAACTAATTACTGCACAAGGTAGGATTCGGTAACAGATGTCAGTTTGTCACAGAAGTAGGGAGAAGACGTTTTTGACTGGAAAGGAATAAGAAACTCTTCTGAAATATTCTGAGGTAAGTAGTAAAGATTAGCTAGGTTATTAATAAGTCTTAGTCAAGTAGGACTGAGGTAACAAAATACTATAAACTGGGTGGCTTATAAACAACAGAAATCCTCATGGGCCCAGAGGCTGGAAAGTCTTAGATCGAGGCACCAGCAGATTCTATGTCTGAGGAGCACCAGCTTTCTCATAGGTGGCACCTTCTTGTTTTGTCCTCACATGGTGAAAAAGGCGCAGCAGGTCTTTGAGGCCTCTTTTACAACAGCACTAATCCCATTCATGAGGAGATACAGTGATGATTTAATCATTTCCCCAAAACCCCACCACTTACTATCATTACCTTGAAGGTTAGCTTTCAACATATAGATTTGGTAGGGTGAGAGCGGGGACACAATCATTCAGATCACAGCAATAAGTACAAAAATATGGAAGGTGTTTCAGATTGAAAGACTAAGCAAAGAGAGACTATAAGATGTGAGGACTATTTCAGAAATGACGATGGGGCTATGAATTATGTTTTATTCTGAGACGAGTTTAAGGTCAGATCATTAGGCATTTCCAAACCATGCCATTGAGTTTGGACTTCAGTCTTGACAGGGAGCCATTGAAAACATCTGAGAAGTGAAGTGAGTTGGGGAGGTCTGTTTATGAACTCAGGGGTGCTGGGAAATTCCACTATTGCCACATCTTAAAGCTCTAAGAAAGAGCTAGGTTTGCCTGAGAATTCTCCCAGACCACTATAGCATAGAGAGAGAGGTCAAGATTAGAATTCCTGATTATTTGGCTTATGGTCAGATATGGATTGAAATCCAAAAACCTCAAAATAGGCTTTATGGCCACTTCATCTCCATTTGCACCCCTGCCTTTTGGCTTTTATAGCATTCTGTTTATTCTCTGTATTTCTGACACTTAACACACTGTCTGGCAAGTCATAGTACTCGGTAAATGTTTACCGAGTGAATGGACAAACTACTAACTTGTTTCAACAGTGGGGAAGAGCCCAATTATCAGAGCTCGAGTAAACGATCTACACGTAAGCATCTGGTTTTGACCTGAGAGAAAACTAGCCTTTGATACCATCCTTTGGTCCTTGAGTTTTTGGATAAATAGTTCATTTTCCTGAGCTGAGTTTTCTTCACGTGAAACGAGTTCATTTTATTCCAAACGTTTAGGGAGTAATCTCAAATGTACTTCACCTCCAATGAACAGATCCAGTTTTTAACTTCAGAAAGTCAAGCTTCACATCTCCCTAATTTATTTGATTTTGAATTTTGAAAAGACTGAAGCTTGACTTATATATACCACAGTTGAACAATTAAATAACAAGTTCAAGTCTGATCCAATTGTTAAACTTACAACATTATATTAGGTATATATTTTGTGAATTACTTTATACCCCTCTACATAATTATAACTGATGCTTTCATAACTTTTATAATTGAATATTATTTCAATTAGTAAGTCAAGAATAATAAAATAAGTAGCAAATCAATTAAGTCTAAGAGGCTTTACAAATCACTAATTAGAAAATATTTGATCAATTAAAAAAGTTTTTGTCCAGTATGGAGAGAGTGATTAAACCCTGGTCTTCATTCTCTCCCAAGTATGTTTTTAATAGTTTCTATTTATCCTTGATACATCTGAAACCTAAAAGCAATTTGGACAAAGTAAGGTTTCCAACTCTTCATTTTATATGTGATATTCACTGATACTCAGTGCCATATTATTATCTGTAGATGAATTAAAGACACCACATAAGTGGAATTGTATGTATGTGTGTCTGTGCATGATGTAAGTCCCCACAGGATCCTCATAAGGTGGACTGTGGGAAAGGTACTATTAAGCCTCTAAGTCTTCTACCTTCAAGTTCTATTATTCTCTGCCATGGCATTTGGGAAAGTGGCCATATTCCCGGTGTTCCTGGAGCTCTACTTGTCCTGAAAGCTTACAGAGACATATGCAAAGAGATTAGGCTTTAGCCATCGTTCTGGAAATTATTCCATCACATAGTGTAGACTCATTGCCTAAGAACAGAATATAACAGAGCATAATGCAGAAATATCAACATCAAAGGATAAGTACAGAAAAAAAATCTTGTTTTGACAGAGATTTGTTAAAGTGTATGTTTGTACACCAATTGTGTGGAAATTCTGAGAAGTTTCTTTTCAGTCCATCCTAATAATGTTTGAGTGACTTAGAGGCCGCCTTTTCAAGATTGTATCTCTTACTGATGTACACCACAGTTTCTGATATATTTTCCTTGGTTGGAGATTATCCTTATATCTTTCCAAACTTTTCTCAAATATAAGAGCCTAGGTTTCTTGGGAGGGAGTATTGAAGAAGGGGATAAATAAATGGCAAAGAGTTAATTCAGCTTGCTTCTCAGAGTTAGAGTCATTGTATGTACATACACACAGACATACATGTACATATTCATATAAAAGCCATCCTTTTTTTTTTTTTAAAGTGCTGTCTAAAAACCAAAACAAACAAAATCTAAGAACTCAACAATTCTCCTACCCAACCAGAGAAGCACTGGGAGAGAAACAGTGCTGTACATTCAAAAAACTATTTTATTTTCCTTTTGGACATAGTTAACTATATTTTTCCAGCCTCTCTTGAAGTTAGGCATGGCCATGTCACTTGGCTCTATCCAGTGCAATACAGGCAGGGGTGCTTCATACTACTTCCAGGTATGGCCCTAAAATTATCATCCAATCCTTTACTTGCCCTCCTTTTCCCCCTTTCTTCTCCCTTCTCCTCTCCTCTCTTCACCATAGGCTGGGTAGAGAGGACCCGGAGGAAGTCTCTGAGGCCTTACAGGACAGCTAAGCCTCTAGATGGAAGGATTTTAGACCTCTCAGTCACCCCGAGAAAGCCGCACAAGAGAGCTGCTGGAAGGGAAATATCTGTATAGGATTTTGTGTGAGAAGTCTGATTATAGCATTTGTTTTGAAATTATGACGTTTGTTTTTTTCCTGTAGTTATCTTTCAATCTAAAACAAGAAGCATTGCGAATATGTTCTGATCACTTAGAAGAAGATAAGGTGTAACGTCACAGATTTGATCTCTCAAAGAATGTGCTACCTTTGCTATTCCAGGGAATATTCTTTGATAAACATTAAGACCTCTTAGGTATATACATTTCAGCAAAAGATGATTGTAATTACAAACTGGCATTGATGGTAAATTACACTATATCCTTAAAAAGGTCACGGGTTCTAAGTCTGAAACCATCTCTGTGGTAGTTTGGGGAATAGCCACTACGGTATGTGAATCTGATACTAAAAATTAGAGCAGCTAGCCATGTGAAGAATTTAGATACTGTACATAACCCACAGTAAATCTTATTGTGGAATAGTAAGGATTTATCACTGTATAAATTTCTGTGCACTGATTTAGTTTGTTTGTTTTCCTTTTGTTAGAAAAATCAAGAGACCATGACATTGTTTGAGAAATAATTCTAAGTCTACGTGAGCACTGAGGCTTCAGGAACTGAACTATGCTCCTCTGTGTATATCCCTTGGCTCCTTATTCTCAGTGGGATGTGAATTTCACTTTTGACCACTTTAGCTTAGAATAGTGACAACCCTAACCCACCAGTTATTCAGTACCCACCACGTACTGTACTTAAATCTTTATATACATCTCATTTTCTCATACAGCTTAAATATTTTTATCCCTGTTCCCCATATGAGGAAACTGAGGCTTAAAAAGTTTATGCAACTCGTTTCAAATCAAACATCTGTAATGTAGCAAAACCACATTTCCAAAATTCATGTTCTTCATCAGTGCTCAATGCATCTGTTGTTTACCTTTATATTCTTTACCTATAATTGATTAGATACCTCCCTTTTATGTATAATGCCCAATTTTATAAAGTATATTTTTATTTACTCTTTTCTTGAGTTTAATCAAACCCCAAGGGATAGCATATTTGTTCAGGACCAATTTGTTTGAATAAGTTTACACCATAAAACTTGTTTAGATTCTTAGTCACTGGACTTTGGGTATATTATGGAAAGGATGTCATAATTTGTGTATTGAATTTCATTTTTAAAAAGCCCTGGAAATGTTACTTCCATGAACCCTTTCCTTTTAAAGAGATAGAATGTGCTAATCTTTTTTTCTTTCACTCAGTTTCAACATTGGAATGGTATCATTAGAAAAGGAACTTTTCAGCATTCACATCACAATGGAGATGCAAGAAATCCATAGTTCTTACCCTGAAAGGACTATACAATTTTATGATAGTCTGAATTTTAGAGCCCAGCGTTTTTAAAGGAACCAAAGTAAACTAAGAGTTCTCTCAGTTACATTCTTTTCCCACTTGGCAGTATTCTATCTTATCTAAAATTTTTTCAGTTCATCTACTTCATGATAAGCACTTTTCTTCTCTGAGGAAGAACTGTCAGAATCTCTTAGTATCTTTTTTTTTTTTTTTTTTTTGAAATGGAGTCTCACTCTATCTTACCCAGGCTGGAGTGCAGTGGTGCAATCTCAGCTCCCTGCAGCCTCTACCTCCCAGGTTCAAGCGATTCTCCTGTCGCAGCCTCCCAAATAGCTGAGACTACAGGCATGTGCCACCATACCCAGCTAATTTTGTATTTTTAGTAGAGATGGGGTTTCACCATGTTGACCAGGCTGGTCTAGAACTCCTAACCTCAGGTAATCTACCCACCTCGGCCTCTCAAAGTGCTGGGATTACATGCGTGAGCCACCACCCCTGGTCTCTTAGTATCTTTAGATCTAATTCACATATCAATTGCAACAACTCCCTGAAACATCAATGTACACATGTACAAACTAAACAAATATGTACATACACCCACACATACACACACAGTGTTTGCTGTCCTAAAGCTGCTCCCATGTTTCAACGTCTCTGGAATTAAACAGTTATTACTGCTATTTAATAACCTTCACAACATGCAAACACACACTTCATCTGGATCAATTACAGATCATTTCATAATGAATAATGTACTAAATATTATCTTTCACAGTGATCAAGAGATCAGCTTGAGAAAAGGTGTCATATGATTTTGGACAAACAAAATAACTTTAAATAATAAAGTTTGCTTGATAGCGAAGATGTGGTAAGCTGACGGCTTCCAGAAGCATCTGAATGGAATGAGAAGTGAGAACAGCTATACTGTTTTCATATAGCTATACTGAACTTGAATTTCTTTAAACTCAGTACACTAATACTATGACCTCACAAACCTATAAGTCATAGATAAAATCTGAAATTAGGGTTATAGACATCTTGATTAAATAAAGTTAGTCTCATTAACCAAAAGTAATCATGCTTCTTCAGTCCCTAAGTTGCTTAATGCTTCTGTAAAATCTGGGAATTAGGCTGGAGGATATCTCTTCTGCACTGCATAAGCCCTTTCCTTTAAAGCAGTTTTCTTGGAGTTTTTTGTTTTTGTTTTTGTGGGGTTTTTTTTAGCTTGAAATTGGATCCAGCCTCCAAAAGTCAGTCTTTACTCTGTGCTCAGAAAGAGAAGACATAGAGTTAGTAGTAACAGGGAACATATTATATGCAAGGGATCGAATCAAAGAATGTGTTAATGTGGAAAAATGAGAAAGCTTGCTATATAATCTACTGTTTCTGTCAGACTCCAAGAATTTAAAGTGAAAAATTATTCAAGAAAAATAACAAGAGAGTGCTCTGACGGAGAAAGGTCTATATTGGCAAAACAAAAACTTATGCCAATCTTTAAAGAGAATAAACTACAAGGATATATCAGAAGCATCTACAAGGGGTGGATTTTGATTACCAAATGTCTGGAGAAAACTCCTAGGGACAACTTTGCAGTGACCAGAAAGCCATGAATAAGAGGACACATGTTCCTGGGATAGGAATTAGCTTGTGTTTATTTTGGAATGAATTATTTAAAGGCAAAAATAAGTCTGATGTATTAGTTTGATTTCACACTGCTATAAAGGACTACCTGAGACTGGGTAATTTATAAACAAAAGAGGTTTAATTGACTCAGAGTTCGTCATGACTGGGAAGGCCTCAGGAAACTTACAATCATGGCAGAGGGCAAAGGGGAAGCAAGGCATGTCTTGCATGGCGGCCTGATGGGAGAACTACCAAACACTTTTGAACCATCAGATCTTGTGAGCAGTAACTCACTATCGCAAGACTGGCATGGCAGAAACTGCCACTGTGATACAATCACCTTCCACCAGGTCCCTCCCCTGACATGTGGGGATTACAATTTGAGATGAGATTCAGGTGGGGACAGAGAGCCAAACCGTATCGCCTGAGAATACTGCATAAACAACATTTAGCAGACTAAGTGTAAAGACCTTCATCACATTATTTAGAAGATCAATGGTTACTAAAGAATATAGTCATATTCTTAAGGAAACATGTAAACAGATAATTTTTTAAGTTAGCTAACTAACATAAGTGATTTGGTTTTTCTTGAGGGCAGAGAACTTATAAATGTAAGATGGGATCGTCATTTTGGGGGAAGGTAGAAAAATATGGAAATCACTTTTGAAGTTTACTTTGAATCATTTATCTAAAACAAAAAAAAACAATGTAGCAGATACTTTTGGAAAGGGGTATATTTAACAGAAATAAGAATATAAAGAATATAAGAATAAGAGTATGAAAAAATATTTTGGAACATGAATGTCTCTTGTTCCATGTGAGGAGCTCTGACATCTCTCAGACATAACTGAATGAAAAAGCACAGATTTCTCAGTTGCCATAATTGAAGTGTAGGGCAAGGAAAATAGCAGCAAAAACAAAACTTACAGATGCAGACAAGGACAAAAGCCACAGGTGCACAAGGGGAAAACCTGCCTACAGAAAAACGGCATTCTCAGTAAGTTAGAGAACTTGCTCTTTGGGAAGTCAGGCAGCTCATAGCAATCACAACTTTCTTTTGTGTATGATCTATGACTATCTACTCATAGGTTATTTATTTTAAAACTAATCTGTAGCCTTTTCTGAAAACGCTCAAACTCGTCCTCAGTTATAAGCTTTCTAATCTGTTCTTGCAGAATCCATGAGGCTCATTTTATTCTCCCTTGATTTTGTGCCCGTACTTTACTCTTTCATATGTACTCCTTTTGCATCTAATTTATCAGAAATCTGTTTATTCCTCCTGATTTCTTTTGTAAACATTCTACCTGACCAATCAGCATAGCTAGTCTTTCCATTTTATGGCATGATGATGCCATAAAATGTTACCTTCTAGTGTAGTCCAGCAAACTTTTTCTTTAAAATATCAGATTGAATTTTTTCAGCTTTGCAGGTCATGCGGTCTCTGCCACAGCTAATCAATTCTGCCATCGCAGGGTGAAAGCAGTCATAGACTATACCTGAACAAATGAGCATGGCTTAAAAATTTTGCGAAAACAAATGAGAGTAATTTTGTGGGTAGCAGTTTGTAGCTCCCTGTTTCAGAGAGTCTTCTGTTTTTCTTGAGCCAGATTTCCTTCATGAGCCCTTTTCTTTGGGATTATGCTCCTTTTTTCTCTATGAACTTTAAAAAACAAATTTCTTTCTTGAAATGTAGATAAAGCCTGGGTTTGTCCTCTAAGCAGTACTGCCTTTGAGAAGCACAGAACAATCACGTAAAACTTAAAAGGACTTTTATTCATTTAATCTCATTTATTTTGTGTTTCTAAAAGGATATTAAAGAAGATCCAGCTCATAATCTTCAGTAGCACTTTTCATTGTTTATTCTTCTCTCCTGCCTTCACAAGTTACAATCTATTCATTTCTCCTCTGCCAAACCCTGTCTCAAATTCTTGCCCCCAGCAAGCTCAGCCCACAAGGTTTTCATTTTTCCACGTCACCTCTATCTCAGAGCTCTTTGTTTTGTAGATAGACTAAAACATTATTGCTAAATTTGTTTGTTAATCTCTCTTCTCCTTCCATCGTTCTGAAATACAAAAGTCAAAGAACCAGGCCAAGGAGGAAGAATCATCGAAGGAAAAGATCAAAGCTTGTGAACACTCTTGATTTTAAATTTTCATCCTGTTAAATATTTTTATCATTATTGGCTTTAGTATATTTCATTTACTTGTGAAAAAATTTGTATACATTTTTCATAGAATGTTCTCATTTGACATGGCAGTAGAGGCCATCCTGTCTCCAATACCATTAGATAGTTCATCTTTTGCATTAAAGATGACTGGAGGCTTGCAGGGAGGGGATAGGGAGAGACTGCTACACATTCATTATCCAGCACCTCCTAACAGACTCAGCCATCTCACAGGAAGACAAAGCAAACAAATAAACAGAAGGCTCCCAGCAGCCACATTGCAATCACACTGGAATCACCTTCTGCGCATCACTGGACAGCTGGAGGGGTGAGGCCAGAAGGCCTGTTCGTAAACAAGTCTCTCCTAGCCATCTTCATAAAGGCATCTGCCTGTAGGAGGTGATTGCCATCTGATGAAGTTGCTGTAAGAGGACACAGTCAGGGAAGATCTTTGCAGAGATTTCGAGACTTGATCTGCAATTTGGGCAGAGAGTTTTTGGTGCAGTAAGGAAGTTTGAAGAAGTCTTTGCAGCACTAGTTTTTGGCCTACGGTGGACCCTCTTCACCAGGAGTCATGAATAGATTTTCTCAGATGAATTGCCTGTTGTCAGCTGAATGTTGAAAGAACGAGGGCTCTTGTGTAATAGCGAGAGGAACAATAGGTTGTGGGCCTTAAAATAATAGAATAATAAAGTAGGAAGGACGCGTAGTGATTTTCTAATAATACAATAACCTTCTATTACACATAGAGGAAAATGAAAACTAGAGAGAAAAAGGGATTCCCCCGTAGTTACCTGGCTAGTTAGTGCAGACAGTGAAAAATATATGGATCTTACTACCAATGCTTTCTTTTTTCTCTGCATTGTGATTGGAAATATTAACTTGGTGGCAAGACACAATAGGAAGCCTTGGGTTGCTCTGCTAAGGTAGGTGGCAGGGAAGTATAATGCTCCCTCTTGCTTTGGAGGTTCAACTAGAACTTTGTTTCATAAAGAGACTTCTTCAAACCACCTGGGAGGCTTTTGCTTGTTTCACATGCCCAGACTTACCTCCCTGGGCGTAAGGAGCATCCAGCTGCCCAGGTGATTTTGATTTGCTTATCCTCTCCACTTGAGATGCCCCAAGTCTAGACAGCAATGGTTCTGAACCACACCAAGCATTACAATCTCTTGTGGAATTTCAAGACTTTTAAGTCATATTCTCGCTCAGATTTAAGTCTGGGAAATTCTGATTTAATTGGACTGGGGTAGTGCCCGAGCATCTGTATTTCAAGAATCCCAGGTTTTCTAATGTGTAGCCAGCTTTGAGAAATACAGGGCAAAAAGGAAGCCTGAAAATTTAAACCTGGAATTTAAAAACAGCAAGAAAGTAGAGAAGTAGGAAGGATGGATTGGAGCGATGTTACTGAGGATGAATTAGGTCAGAAGAGTATCATTGCTCAAGAGGAGGGCACTACCCGAGTCCAATTAAATCAAGGAGAGACAAGAAACTGGTGAGCCTTTGGAAGAGTAATAAGGCTCAAACAGGCTCAGGTGGAAGCACTCTGGGAACCAGATTAAACAAGGACAGCAGGGCTTGGAACGAATTCTGTAAATGCTGATCTACCCTCTCTAGACTGAAGTACATTTGGTTTCCTCAGCAAAAAGGAATGACAAAGGACAAATAACTCAGCAGGAATTGTTTGGAACTGGCAGGTAAGAAAAAATAATAAGGGAGCAGCTTTAGAAGGATGAGTGTGCCTTTAGTGTCTGCAATCCTTGGGCTGTAGTTCATCAGATAACAAGGTCAAAAGTCTCCTGTAAAATGCACGATAGAATCTTTGGACCAGAGGGCCTTAGAGCTCATTGGAGTCAACCCTCTTCACTTCATAGAGGAGGAACTTGAATCCCAAACAGGGGCAGGGACTTGCCCAAGATACCAGCCAGTGAACGCGTTGGGCCTGTAAGGCAGGGCTCTGACCTCTGTTCACTCCTAGGAGAGTCAACATGGTATGATAATTAAGAACTACTCGAGGCACAGAAAGCTCATGTACCTTCCCCAAAGTTATACACCTAGTAAACGTGGGTGTGTATAAGGCACCAACTTTATCATGTTTTGTTAAGAGGATTAAATATTCATAAGGCATTTAGAACAATGCCTAGCATGCAGTATGTGCTATATGAAATATAATTATTATACATCATACTATTTTGTTCACGTACTAGGGTGACATCATAGTGAATAAAACTGTGATGTTCTGCCTATTTCAGGGCAGATGTTTAGAGAAAATGCAGACTTACTGGAGGTTCTCTGTCTTTAGTAAAAACTCTATACAGATTAGAATGTAGGTAAATATTGAAGCCATGTGTTTTCAAGTGGAGTTTGTTTAAAGTGCTGATTTGTGAGCCTCAGTCCAGATCATTTGAAACAATCTCTTGGAGGTAGGGACAGAGAACTGGCATTTCCTAAATGTACTCACAAGTATTTCTGTTGAATTGTAAAGTGTGACACCTACTGCTTCTTACTGGGGAAGCAGATTAACCTTTTAAAGAGTCAAGACCTTTTTCTCCTGCAGTGATGTAGGTTACTACTGTATTCTCTTCCCACTGTTACAGATATGAACATTGAGGTTTAGAGAGGTAACATAGCTTGCCCAAAATTATTAACCTTGCAAATGGCAGACTACAGACTCTAAAGCCATATCCTTAAGAACCCAGAGTTACCATTCTCCCAGTTGCCATGTTAGCTTGAGCATTTTCCTTATCCATTAAATGGGATAATATTGGTATCTAATTCAAAGGATGTTGTGAAAATTAAACAGTGCCTGTCAGGCATATTGCAGATACCTTGCTCATGAAAACAATCAAATGATAGCTACTGATTCTGTTACTGATGTTAGCGTTGTTACTTGTACTTTTCAGATATTTTATTTAACAAACATTTGTTTGACACCCACTCCGTGCCATTTACAGTGCTCATCTGTGAACCCCACAAAGGCCAGAAACTAAAATGTGTTTTTTTCTCCATAAATCAACCATTCTGGTAGAAACTGTAAATAAAAATCTGTACCGTAGACAAAATGTAATCCTGATCAGAGAGGAACAAAAAGTGTCCTAATTTAGTAAAAACAAAACTACCAGGTGCCTTTAAGAAATACATTATTCTGGGTAGCTGAGTTTTCTAAATAGTTGAAGATACACTCATTAGATAGCACTTTATGTTTCTTTTTGTACTGGAATGTAGGTATTTCTGAATATAATGAAAACTTTTTTAAGCCAAAAATAGTGTGCACTCTCTCAGGATGACCTTTGGAAACCTTATTTGTTGGCTTGTGTTATCACAGCAAAGTACTCAGGGGCTTTTGCAAGTACCTTTTTTGTTTTTGTGCCCAGCTTTCAAAAAATTTTTGTCTCATTGCGAGTATCCACTTCATTCCTCATGGAGGTACCAGGAAGAATAAAGACTTAGGAGTTATTCAACCCATATCTTTATACTAACCCTTAAAGAAAGGCTGTATGAATTAAGCCATTCATTCATTCAACAAATGTTCATGAATGCCAGTGATTATATCAGGAATTCTGTTATGTGTAGGGATGTGAGATATAAATATATCTTCAAGTTTCTGTAGTGTTAAAATATCCCTAATTGTTCATTACTTTTTATGATATGTGATTTATATTTAAGTTTTTAAAATTAGTTCCATTATTGGGGAACAGGTAATGTTTGGTTACATGAGTAAGTTCTTTAGTGGTGATTTGCGAGATTTTGGTGGACCCATCACCCAAGCAGTATACACTGCACCCAATTTCTAGTATTTTATCCTTCACCCTCTTCCCACCTTTTTCCAAGTCCCCAAAGTCCGTTGCATGATTCTTATGCCTTTGCATCCTCATAGCTTAGCTCTCACTTATGAGTGAGAACATACGGTGTTTGTTTTTCCATTCCTGGGTTATTTTACTTAGATTAATATTATCCAATAATTTATTTACATCTCTACAGTGGAGCTGGGGCAATAACTAACAGAGACGTTTTGCAAGAGTGGAGGAGAAATACAATTAAATGCACCTGGGATTAACATCCACTCCATCTTCTCCATTCACATTCTGTATTCACAAGCATGGTTATGGAACACCTTTGTGCTAAGAACTGTTCCAGGTGACGCATCCATGAACAGGGAAATCAGCTTATATTGAGTTTACATTCGTCAGGCGGTGGGGTGGACGGGGGCTGAAGAGACTGACAATCAACATGTAAATATATAACACTGTCTCAGATAATTGGTATTAAAAAAATGGAGCAAGGATAAACTAGTGATGGGTTTCTTTTTCTCCCCCACTTCTCATCATGATTTGCACAAATGTGTTGCTTAATTAATACAACCTTATGATTTATATCTGACTTTACTGCTAGATACTATTCTTTAAAGGCTTTATACCTTATTCTGAAAAAAAGATTCTAAAGATTGTGATTTATCATTATATAAACTGCATTTCCTGCCTTTAGTCAATTTTGTATATTTAATTTACTAAAAATGAAATTTACCAGGATAATTAAAACAGATATAGTATAAGTAATTGTTACATTGAATGTTAAGGAATTAAATAAACTTGGTAATGTGAAGTCTATACACAAGACAGACCCTGTAAAAGCCACTTTTAAGAAGGGTTAAAGCATAATCAAGAGAAAATTTAAACATAGGACTTATGAGGACTCAGAGCATAAATATGTAAAAATTAACATAATAAAAGAAAATTGTTCCTGAATGGCAAGGTGATTTTTAAAGTTTAACACTTGCTTTTATGCCACCAAAACTTACCAATAATACATATCCTGTTGTGAGAAAGTACATTTTAAAGATTCTTATTTAAGCTCTTTTAGTACAAGAGTTAGAACAAATAAATCAAGACAGGTGAAAGTATATATTTCCCTCACTTTGAAGGGAAGCACACAAGGGAATTTAGCAATATGGGGCAGATGATGGGGGAGGACATTCTGCTTCAGAAAATGAGTGTGTGAGTTCTCAGCTTTCTGCTTTTGTTTTTTTTACTACTGATTCTTCAGCCCAACACATACACAGCCAATAAAAATGTAAAATTACTTTGCTATCATTGCTAGTGAATATTTAGAATAAAACATGTACAGATGTAGACAAATCATATTTAAGAAAATCCATGAACATATATCTTGTACCTACATATAAATGTCACTCAGTATTACTCTCTGGATGAGCTGATTGTCTTATCACTCAGTAGCAGCAGTCCAAAGAATGAGGCTCAAGACCTTGGTCTGCCGCCTCGTGATGGAATGCGTGATCTTGACAAGTATTTTAATGTTATTCAACTGTAGAATGTTGACAATAATATTCACCTATGACATTGAACAATATGAACTTGGTAGCATTCCACCATTTTTAACCAACAAAACAGTACGTTTCTAAGGTTCAATATGATATATAATTCAGAATATGACTATCGAGTGGCATATATGTGAAAGTGAATATAAAATATTACAGGTGTGAACAATGAGAACACATGGACACAGGGAGGGGAGCATCACACACTGAGGTCTGTTGGGGGGAACTAGCAGAGGGACAGTAGGGGGTGGGGAGTTGGGGAGGGATAACATGGGGAGAAATGCCAGATATAGGGGATTAAAGAAAGGCAGCAAACTACATTGCCATGTATGTACCTATGCAACAATCCTGCATGTTCTTCACATGTACTTCAAAACCTAAAATGCAATAATATATATATAACAGGTGTGAATCATTATGTAGTAATAGGCTATTGAATAATATCTGTATGATATATCATGCTTTATGAATTGGGTCACTATCCCATATTTAAAGTGCTAAAATATTAATGGGAATGATAAGACAAATACATAAACAGTTACAATAAAAAAAATAAGGTATGAGCCAAGGATCTTATCTCATTGATCCAGGGTCACCTCTTATTTCCAGGTACACATGTGATTGCTTGTAATTCCCTGGGTTGACAAATATTAACCCAGTGATCTCCTACTTTTATTTTGTACTCCACAATATAATGGTCCAAGAGAAAGTTTCTACAACTTCACAAGTATTAACCCAAATTGCAATTTATTTTAAAATATTAAAGGTCTTTTATATATATTAGGGATTGGCAAACTTTTTCTATCTCAGGCCAGAAAATGCTTTTGACTTTGTGGGCCACATGGTTGCTATTACAGCTCCTCAACTCTGCTGTTGTAGCTCAAAAGCAGCCATATACCAACACCTAGATAAATATGGCAGTGTCCTAAAACTGTACCTGCAAAAACAGGTGGGGGGCTTGATTTTGCCATGAAAAGTAGTTTGCCAACACCTAATCTGGATGAAAGATTGCAGTGCAGATTCTTGACTAAGCTTTCACCTATGGGACGTGGATTATGAATGTGGATAGAGGTCTCTAAAATCTTTGAAAATCAAACCCAATCATTTTTGTGTATGTCCGCATATGTATTTCATTTTTACTTTTTTTGTTTATTGTATAAGATTGTTCAGAACTATCATCAGATTCCCATAATAGATTCTGTAATTGAGAAAAGGTTGCAGGCCACTGCAACTGGATTATTTTCTGAATGAATCAGACCAGTGTCTGGAGGTTTTAGGGCAGTAAACCTTTCCTCAATTTTTTAAATCACTCACTCACCACTCTGAGTTGTCTCACAAAGAGTGGGCAGCATTATGTGGTATAGACATCTATCTTGGCTGAGGTTGCAAGATCACTGTTAATAAGTAAAGGATTTGGACTAGATGACTTAAGGTACTTCTAACCATTAGACTTTATAATTTTTTTTCCAAGAAGATCTACTTTTTCTTTTTCCATATTTTATTTTCTTTTTTGTCTAAATTTAATTTTCACATTCTTTAATCCTAAGAAAACCCCTCTGAAGCTTTCTATTTCCCCATAGTCCTTCCTGAACTCCATGTTCATATATCTGAGTCGTGGATGTTACATGCATTTTCCATCAAGTTTTCACAGTTGTGTAAAACCCTAATGTATCCCAAACCTGATGTCATGGTGATTACATTTACTCAAAAGTCTCCTAAATTCTAATTTGGGGGCAGTTTATCAATAAGTACCCTGTATATAAGCATGTATGTGACTATATTTGCATGCCATAATGTTAAAATGGCATTTTAAACAAGATACTCAAGTATTCCTTGTCTTTGTCTTCTATTTTTTTTTTATTTTATATATATATATTTTATTGCGTTTTAGATTTTGGGGTATATGTGAAGAACATGCAGGATTGTTGCATAGGTACATATATGGCAATGTGGTTTGCTGCCTTCCTCCCCATTACCTATATCTGGCATTTCTGCCCATGTTATCCCTCCCCTACTGCTGTCCCTCCCCTAGTTCCTCCCACCACAGACCTCAATGTGTGAT
>CAUYLG010069912.1:0-39572 GCA_963573385.1 Cacajao melanocephalus
ATTGCCTAGGTATTCTTCTAGGGCTTTTATGGTCTTGGGTTTTACATTTAAGTTCTTAATCCACCTTGGGTTAATTTTTGTATAAGGTATAAGTAAGGGGTCCAGTTACAGTTTTCTGCATATGGCTAGCCAGTTTTCCCAGTACCATTTATTGAATAAGAAATCCTTTCCCCATTGCTTGTTTTTGTCAGGTTTGTTGAAGATCAGATGGTTGTAGACATGCGGTATTATTTCTGAGGTTTCTGTTCTATTCCATTGGTTTATATATGTCTGTCTTGGTACCTGTACCATGCTGTTTTGATTATTGTAGCCTTGTAGTGTAGTTTGAAGTAAGATAAGATGATGCCTCCAATTTTGTTTTTTGTTTTTATTAGGATTGTCTTGGCTATATGGGCTCTTTTTTGGTTCCATATGAAATTTAAAGTAGTTTTTTTCTAATTCTGTGAAGAAAGTCAATGGTAGTTTGATGGGAGGATCATTGAATCTATAAATTACTTTGGGCAGTTTGGCCATTTTCACAATATTGATTCTTCCTATTCCTGAGCATAGAATGTTTTTTCATTTGTTTGTGTCCTCTTATTTTCTTAAGCAGTGGTTCATAGTTCTCCTTGAAGGGGTCCTTCATGTCCCTTGTAAGCTGTATTCCTACGTTAAAATAGATTCTTTTAGAGTGCAAAGACCTCATGTTCTTTATTCAAAGCTGATTTCCCAATGTCCAGAGCACTGCCTGGCACAGAGAAGAATTCAATAAATATTTATGGAATAAACGAATAAATAAATGTCAGAAACTTTCAAGAAAGAACAAGGTTCCTTAGGGTCATATCTTTCTACCAAAAAAACACCTGCACTCCTATGTTCACCACAGCAGTAGTCACAATAGCAAAGATGAGGAATCAACCCAGGTACCTGTTGATGGTGCACTGGATAAAGAAAATGTGACACATACACACTCACAGAATATTATGCATCCATAAAAAAGAACAAAATAATGTCCTTTGCTGCAACATGAATGCAGCTAGAGGCCATGAACCTATGCCAATTAATTCAGGAACAGAAAATTCAATTCCACATGTTCTCACTTACAACTGGGAGCTAAACATTGACTACATCTGGACACAAAGAAAAGAACAATGAACACTGGGGATCCTGAAAGGGGAGAGGTAGGAAAGGGTGACAAACTATCTACTGGGTCCTGTGTTCACTACTTGGGCAATGGGATCACTAGAAGTCCAAACCTCAGCATCGCACAGTATACCTATGTAACAGACCTGTACCCGCAACCTGCAAATCTAAATTTTAAAAAAAAGATTTTAAAAAAAGGCTAGGGAAGAGTTGTGGTAAGATGAAGGCCAAAGGAAGTCATTAGATTAAGCAAGGAGTTTTTTTTTTGGAGACCCTTGAGAGGACAGTTTGTAAAGTAGGTTGTGTGTGTGTAGGGGGGGGCAGGTGGGCGTGGTGTGGGGGAACTGGGAAATAGCAGTAGGTTGATGAGTGCATGGGAAGTAAGAACTTCTTTCCTTTCATTCTTGCTAGGCTGTGGAGGTGACAGAGATAAAAAGCAAAATTTGTTCTTGTAAAAGGACCTTACCTTTTTTCTTCTCCAGTCTCCTAAGAAGTGTGGCTTCCTTGAGGGTAATTATAAAAAGAATACCCAAGGATGAATTAAGTTGGGAAGGCCTGCTGGGGCCAAGGAGTGCTTAGGATTTGCAGGATCCTAATAAGGAAAAGGATAGAGAACCTGGAGGAGAGCCTTTTATTTATTCTCATAGGCTCCTTGTGTAGGTCAAGATCTTTCCTAGGGACCAGGTGTGGTGGCTCATGCCTGTAATTCCAGCGCCCTGGGAGGCCGAGGCAGCTGGATTGCTTTAGCCCAGAGGTTCAAGACCACCCTAGGCAACATGGTGAAACTGTTACTACAATGAATACAAAAATGAACAAGGCATGCACCTGTTGTTCCAGCTACTCAGGAAGCTGAGGTGGGAGGAATGCCTGGAAGTTTGGGGCTGCAGGGAGCTATGGTCACACCACTGCAGTCTAGCCTGGGTGACAGCACGGGACACTGTCTTAAAAAAAAAAAAAGAAAAAGAAAAAGATCGTTTCTAGTTGTCAATACAGAGTTTTAATTCAGAGATAATTTCAGGTAATACAGGCTAATTGAACTTTCTTTTGGTTTATCAAGCCTATTTCACATTATTAGGATTGGGATCACCCAATATTTCTGAGAACTCAGTTTATACCAGCTCTTGTTTTAGGTACTAGAACTAGGGAACTGAATAAGTAGATGCTAACACTGTAAAAAAATTACTTTAAAACACCTGGGAAATAGATGTTTCAAGTACCTATTTACACTTAGAAAATATATATGATGTGTGTGTATATATATATATACACATATATATATATAAATGTAAAATATATACATATGTAAAATATGTATCTTATATAAATGTCAAATACATATATATAAATGTAAAATACATATATATATGGTAATATACATACACACACATACACACACACACACACACACACACATATATATATATATATATATAAATGTATTCAGAGGTGTGCTCCTGGAGCTGGCCTGGCTGACTTAAAATTTTGGGAATTTTGAGATTCAGTTGTCAAACACAGCCACTATCAGAAGTTACTAAAACCTGTGACTAAATAAATTACGCTAAAAACAAAGAGAATACTCAAAACTCATAACTTCTTAATTATTTGGCTACACTTTCCTACTATCTGTCCTCTGAAGGTCATTACGTCTATGATGAAAACTCTGTAGAATGGTGTGTCAGCAGCATGACTTTTCAGCTCTGCATTCAGTGAGGTTACATTGCAGCTTGAAATTGGCCATGGTGGGAGTATTTACACCATAGAAACTGGAAAATGTTACACATCAGAACTTATTTTCTTATTTTTTGGATAGTGGAATATCAAACATTTACCAACACACCACTCTTTTTTGTTTCATTTTGTTTTGTTATTTTGGGACAGGATCCTACTCTGCCATGCAGATTGGAGTGCAGTGATGCCATCATAGCTAATTGCAGCCCTGGACTCCTGTGCTCAAGTTATCCTCGCACATCAGCCTCCCCAGTGACTGGCAGCACAGGCATGCCCCACTGCATCCGGCTTTTTTTTTTCTTTTGTAGAGACAGGGTCTCATTTTGTTGCCCAGGCTGATCTCAAACTCCTGGGCTGAAGCAATCCTCCCAACTTGTTCTCCCAAAGTGCTGTGATTACAGGTGTGAGCTATAGCAACTGGCCTACTGTTTTGTGTGTGTGTGTGTGTGTTTTTCTGGAGATAGAGTCTCGCTCTGTTGTCTGTTGCCCAGATTGGAGTGCAGTGGCATGACTCGGCCCACTGCAACCTCTGCCTCCCAGGTTCAACTGATTCTCCTGTCTCAGCCTCCTGAGTAGCTGGGATTACAGCCGCATGCCACCACACCCACCTAATTTTTGTATTTTTTTAAAGAAGAGATGGAGTTTTACTATGTTGGCCAGGCTAGTCTCGAACTCTTGACCTCAGGTGATTTGCTAGCCTCGGCCTCCCAAAGAGCTGAGGTTACAAGTGTGAACCACTGTGCCCGGCCTCACTGTTCTTATCTCTGAATTAGAAACTACTTTATGCATGTCCATTTAACTTATTAGGTTAGAATTAGTATGTGAATTTCTGAGGGCAAGTGTTTTTTAAAAAAAAAAAACAAACTGTCTTTCTCATGAGTTTTTCTGAGTTGGTAAGTTTTTAGTGTAAGTGGTTTTTAATCTTTTGGTGCAGATTTTAAGAGGTCTTCAGGATCAAGTAATATTCTTCAGTGGCACTGGTATTGCTACTGTATCAAACAAACATCTTTCATTGGACCTTGTACAGCTTTCTATTATATAATATTTCTGCTGTATTTGTTACAGTGGGTACTGTAGGGTTCATGTGTACAGAGAAATGTTGTGCTGTATGGCAGACAGCTTTTGAGTGGTAACTGAGGGCAATGTTAATAGACTGATTTGGCCGTTTTGGTTATTTCATGGTGGCTCACTTTTTTTCTCTCTCTCACAAATGTGGGAAGATGAACTGTGGAATTTCAATTGTCTGAATATGTCTCCACTTCTAGACAAATACTTTTTCAGACTCGAAGAAGGAGAAACAGAAAAAACCCCTCATATTTACTGATGTAACAGATGCATAGTATACTCGATTGATGGTTCAGTCTCAAATAGTCTGCTCATTTTCCCCATGTTGTGAATAGAGTTAAAGCGTCTTTGTAATCTCCTTACCCAAAACGAACAACTTAACTAACATTCTAATTCACTAAAAATAAAAATATTTATTAGGATTAATTTTTGATAGGTGGATTAATTATACAGTTCTTACTTTTCCCCAAATTCCAAGTTTTCACAGTAGTACATTATGGTTTTATAACAATTCTTTTTTCTAGAAAGCTATTAATCACAATATTGGGATCATAGCATGATCATTATAGAGTTAGTTTCTAAGTGATAAAATCTATATATACATGTGTCCAATCATTCATTCACTCACCAATCAATGTTCATTGACTATAAAAGGCTAATAACAGGCTGAAATTACCGTGTAATTGATTTGGTGCTTCACACTTCAAGTTAAAATATTTATTGATTGTCCAGAGGCTTTAGTGAGTTGATTTCTTCTGTCTGAAGTCAACAACGTTTCGATGAAGCAGAATTAACTTGATCATAAATAGATGACCTGCAGGCCATTATTTTTGTAGTAACCGCAAATAGAAACAGCTCTTTGAAAATGATTAGCTAGAAGAATACAATGTTTTTCACTAGTGTGGGAACATACCGCTTTCCTCAATGGAATACATCTGCAATTCTCTTAACCAGCTAGAAACCGAGAAAACAAGTCAGGCTCATAAGGAGGAGCGATATCCGATGTCTTTACAGCTTTGGTGAAGCATATTTCCCCCTCTCCCCAATAGATTATTTATTTAAATAAAGCTTTGGATTTGATCCTAATTATTTTCTCCTCGTCAGACCCTGAGCTTGGGAGAAAAAGGAAGTGTTGACATATTCCATGCCACTTTTAGGCCAAAAGATAGAAGGCTCCAAAGATAGGAAATGAATTCAGAGAAGCAAATGGGAAAACAGATTTTTTTAAAAGTACACCAATTGGTATGGTTATAAAATGGTGGTGATTTTGCCTTTTCCAGGAGACATGTGGCAGATCCTAGAGACTTTTTTCATTGTCACAGTTGGAGAGGAGTGTCACTGGTGTCTAGTAGGCAGGGACCTAGGAGCCTGCTGAACAGACTACAATGCACATAACAGTCCCAGAACAACAAGATATCCAGCCTCAGACGTCAACAGTGCTGAGGCTGAGAACCTGCTATAAATCTAAACCGTTTTTGTGATACTAGGTTCATAAAATATTGCTCAGAGCTAATAGGAAAATACTAGGAGATATAAAAGAAAACACCCATATCTAAATATCTGCTTAAAGGTTTCTTTCTCATCTAACTATGAGTAATTTTTAGGGACGGTTCTTTACCTAATGCAACTATAAAAAATGATCACAGTTGCCCCGTCCTTAGTGCATGCTAGGCACTGTACATTTGCTTCAATCATCCAGATTCAAATTCATTACAACCATATGATGCCAATGCTATTATTAGCACAGAAAAAATGATCATTTATTGCATTGAGTATCCTCTAGAGGTCAGCAGTCACTTGCTTTTCTCTTGGTCAGTAATCCTCAGTAGCATGACCTTGAAATGTGACAAAAAAAGTCAATGTCATGAGAATGTACTAGAACTCTAGATGTCATTTGAATTACGCTGCCCCCAAGAGTTCTGTAGTCCTAAGTGTTACAAAATACAGAAAAAGGAGGCAGGACTTATCAGAGATAGAGTTAGATGGAAAAGCCACATATAAATCTTAAAAGCTAAAGAAAGGCTAAATCTAATCCAATACAGAGAAAGAAAAGAGCAGATTGGCGATTTGAATGACTTGGGCTATAAGAGCTCCTCCTCCCTGCATCCTGCCACCCCACACCCTCAGACACACACGTTTAAAGGACACTGATAAAGTGACCTTAACAGAACTCTGTGTATCTCCTCACAGTCATTGACAAGGATTTATTCAGTATCTGGGCCAATATTTCTGGCTGTTATGTAATCTTAACTGGCTGAGCTAGGATGATACAAATTATTCCTTTGAGGGCAAGTCCAGAAAAATTTAGAATTAAAAGCAGACATATTTCAATGACTAAACAAACATAACTAATATTTTTATGTAGAGGAGCTTGTGCATATTTCACATTTTACATATGTTTAGTGTTTAAGAGAGCTTGGCCCAATAGAAACAGAACAGTCATTTAATTCCAATACAAAATGTGTAACTGAGTAGTTGGTGTAGATGTGAGACTTTAAGTGGCAAACTTTTAAACTTTATATACTTTATTAAATGTTTAGAAGGTCTTAAATTCCATCATATTTATCATTTTAATTTATTTCCTAAGATTTACCTACTTGGGAAGTTTCTGTTAGACAACTCACATGCTTAAAAAAGGTAAGCAGCATCAAATACATAAATGCATTTCCAAAGGTGTGGGATTAAATGAGGAATAGAGCAGCTTAAAGTAAATAGTGACATATACAGAAGCATAGAACGGGACTATCTATCATTGGAGAAGAAAAGGCAGCTCTACCCAGGAGTGAAAGAAATGAAGGGCTCCACATCCCCCAGAGTAACAGCCTTCCTAACTCTGGTGACTGTAGGGGTCCCTACCAGGTATTTCCCTACCTACACATCTTGTAGGGAAGTCTATCTGCCATCTACAGTTAACCCTGGAACAACACAGATTTGAACTGTGTGGGTCTACTTATGTATGAAGACTTCCTTCGCCCTCCGTCACCCGAGACAGCAAGACCAACCCCTCTTCTTTCTCAACCTACTCAATGTGCAGACAATGAGGATGAAGAACTTTATGATGATCCACTTCCGCTTCATGAATAGTAAATATATTTTCTTTTCCTTATGATTTTCTTAACATGATCCTTTCTCTAGGTTACTTTATTGTAAGAATATGCTATACAGTACATACAACACAATATATGTATTAACCGACTGTTTGTTACTAGTAAGGCTTCTGGTCAACAGCAAGTTGTTAGTACTAAGGCTTTGGGGGGTCAAAAGTTGTATATGGATTTCCAGCTGTGCAGGGGGGCAGTGCCCCAACCCCCATGTTGCTCACGGTTTGTATATATTCCTACCTCTCTACATGTAACCACAGCTGCCCTCTCATTAAGAGATGACAAGCCTACTAAGAAAACCAGACTAAAAGATTCCAGAGGCACCTATGCCACCTGCCTATAATAAACCAAAGTACTAAATCACTCACAAATATGGATGGACAAATCGGAAAAGCAGGTATTTGGAAAATAAAGAGAAAGAAGAGCCTAAAAGAGAAGGTCCAAAATAAACAGAAAAACCAATTTCAGGAAAACAGACCCAGAACTTAATCAAACAAGCAAGCAGAAAATCGAAATTGGTATCTTCAGAAAGAGTCAAGAGAGTATTGCATTTACAAAGCAAGAACAAAAAGCTATGAAAAAGTGCTAATGAGGCAATCAAATGTCCTTGGAAATTAAAATATACTTGCCAACATAAACAAATCCAATGGTCAGGATAATTAATAAAATGAAGGTATTTGAAGACCAAAGTGGAGGTTTGTAAACCAAAACAGAAAATGAAAGAAAACAGGCTGGACGCGGTAGCTCAGATCTGTAATCCCAGCACTTTGGGAGGCCAAGGCAGGTGGATCACTTGAGGTCAGGAGTTCAACACCAGCCGGGCCAACATGGTGAAACCTCATCTCTACTAAAAATACAAAACGAACAAATAAAAGACTAGCCGGGCGTGGTGGTGCATGCCTATAATCCCAGCTACTCAGGAGGCTGAGGCAGGAGAACTGCTTGAACCCAGGGGGGTAGAGGTTGTAGTGAACCGAGATTACACCAATGCACTCCAGCCTGGGCAACAGAGCAAGACTGTCTCAAAAAAAAAAAAAAAAAATAGAGAAAGAAAAATTGAAAGTCAAAGAAAATTTGAAAATGAAGAAAAATATAAAATATGAAAGTGGTTAAGAAATATGGATACCTCCAAATATTTCAACATTTATCTTATTAAAAAATGGAAAAAATGTAAGGGACAAAGATGTATTTAGACTGAAAACTGTACCCAATGTTAAACAGGATTGAGAAAAAGATACACATCAAGACTTATTCTGATGAAAATTTGAAATTCAAGAATAAAGAGAAAACATGAAAAGCTCCCAGCTTCCAGGGAGGGAAAAACAAAGAAACAAATGAATCACCTACAGAGGAAAAGAATCAGGCCAGTGTTAAGGTTCTTATGAGCAACGCTGTATGACTGAAGAAACACAACAAAAAAAGATCCACAGGGAAAATCTGTTTTGAAACTGTCAATTCTATACCATGATGAATTTCCAATTACACATGATACGAATAGGAAGAAGTGTTTGAAAGTTCAAGGATTCAGCTGGTTTACTAAACGCATAATATATAAATACATCATTTTTTAAATTATTAAAGGTTTTCCAGAAAAACAAATAATCCAAGAACCAAGACTTCATGAAATGTCAGCCACATTATCAGCTGAATGTAACCGAGCTGAAGTAGAGGAAACTTGAAAGAAACTGAGAGGATTCATTGGCCAGGAGGTAGAAGAGTTGCTTTTGAGTGGCAAATTTAATGACATCAGAATATATTTTCTCCTCCAAGTAACTAATATGTAAATAATATGCTCATGATCATGACGCTGTAAATGCTATCAGTTTTCTTTTATTATTTAGTTATTTATTGTTTTGGAGATGGAGTCTTGCTCTGTCACCCTGGCTGGAGTGCAGTAGCGTGATCTCGGCTCACTGCAATCCCTGCCTCCCGGGTTCAGGCAATTCTCCTGCCTCAGCCTCCTGAGTAGCTGGGATTACAGGCATATGCCACCATGCCTGGCTAATTTTTGAATTTCTAGTAGAGATGGGATTTCACCGTGTTGGTCAGGCTGGCCTCAAACTCCTGACCTCAGGTGATCCAACCACCTCGGCCTCCCAAAGTGCTGCGATTACAGGCACGAGCCACAGCACCTGGCTAATGCTGTTAGTTTTCAGTTTTAAAAAGCATACTATGAAGCAATGCTAAAGGCTTAATTCCAGTTTCAGAACAGAATATAATTAATATACACAAATAACAAAAACTGGAGGTTATGAGAGGTGGACAGTAGTGAGTTTCAAATTCCTCAACCTTCCAAGTATTGAAAGTTGGTAAGTTAATAAAGCGGGAATAAAGTGCAACATTTAAATCTAAATTGGTAATCACCATATGAATTAAGATATATAAACTCTTATTTTTATTGTTTCATTCACTACCGATCATAAGGCAAGTATACACCCTTTTCACAGCGGAGTAAAATTTGGGGAGGTACTGAAGGGTCACGGGAGATAGTTGCTTTTCATTTCATATTCTTTTGTTCTACCTGGACAATTATCTTTTCCATATTCATGTAGGGAGGTTATAATAAGTAAGAAAAAATATAGTAAAGAGATAGAAAAAGTTGAGGGACAAGTAAACACACTTCCAGGAAAGGATTAGTGGAGAAAATAACCTACATATTTTATATATCTAACTTAAAATATTTTTTAATTCCTTTTTTTTTTTTTAAAAAAGGCATGCTTTCCTTAGCTTATCAACACAGTAATTCTAATTATTGCCATCAAAGTAGACCTAATTTAGAGGGGATAAAAGATGTTAAGAACTACAAAACCCATCCTTAACTGACAAATTTTAGAATTTCAAAGACTGAGCTTTAAAACATTGCTGAAAATACAATAGAAAAATAAACCTGAACTACGCAAGTTGAAAACAAAAACTAAAAAAACTATTTGAGACTAAAACAAATTTAGGAAACTGTATAACTGAATGTCTACACCCAGCTTAGAAACAGCAGCACTGCCACCATTTTTAGTTGGATATATAAAATAAGTCCTCCAGAAATATTTTTTCATATAATAACTGGTATCAGAAATAACTTTGTTCATTTCCAAATGGCAAAATCTAATGTTAATTTTAAAATTAGTTTTCTAACTCGATTCTAATCATCTAATCAAGAGCCTCTTTTGGTTACGCGCATGTTTGAAAACACATACTTCCTCATTCTCAGGGGGCTGTTTACTGGGACATCCATTCTGAAACAAACAGAAATACACCAGAGCAAATAAAATTCACATTTTCAGAAGCGTCTACCACGTCGAAGACCTGAACCGCACTACGCAGCACTGACCCAGAATACCTGTGTTCTCATGTGATGTGTGCATCTACTTTCCAGTCAAGCTCTGGCTTCAATATAAAAATTCTTGGCAGTCTGGTGCTTATGCAACTGCTGGCAATGTTTTGACTCTATTGGTCTTCCTCTCTGTTTCTGAATCTTCTCCTATTTTTCCCCACGTCATAAATACAAGAGTCACTTTCTCTGCTACCTTTCAACATATAAAAAATAAGATAACCTATTTAGTCTGAAAGTAATCATTTGATATTTTAAAATTTCAATGTCAAAGGACAGCTTCACTTTTACTTCAATGCTGACAATATTCATTTTAGTGACAAAAGGGGTAATGAGGAAGAGGGAGAGACAGCATCACTTCCAAGGAATAAGCTTTTCTCTCTTTAAAGGGCAACTGTACAATGCTTCCAAACCCAAATGAGAATCAGTGGAAGTTAATATTCAAATATGACTGCTTTAAAATTGCATTTTTTGAAAGTACTTTGTTTTCTGGCTGACCTCGGCAAATACACATCAGTGAGCTGATGACATTTGATACAAAAGGGACAATTTGTTCACCCAAAAAAGTTGTCAAGTCATACCCTTGACTCATTTTGCCAAGAGCCAAAGGTGTCAGGCATACCGTATGCCTTCTGTAACGTTGCTGGCTCCCACACTTGGCACGCTTGGGGTTGTTTTTGGCAGGCTGACGCTTATCCAACGTACAATTCATTCTGACCCCAACAGCCAGATCTCATGAAAGTCACCTTGTGGGGAAGCTTAGTGGTAACCCAAGAAATCACTGTGAGTGCTTTTACAGCATTACAATTTTAAAGCATACTTGCCATCTTACAATGATCTTTTAAGAAATGTGAGGAATAGAAAATTTTGGTGGAGGACACTCAGATGGGAACACAGACACCAGCGGCCACTGGTGAGTGGAGGGCAGGAGGAGAGTGAGAAACGCAGGTAATTCCAGGAGGAGGCTGATGGACTGAAGATACTTCAGAGGGTTAAAGATCATGGGAAAAGCTAAGGGTATGCTTCTAACTCCATTCTAATAATCTAATCAATTACTATGCTTATTACCTGGGTGACGAAATAATCTGTACATCTAATCCCTGTGATATGCCATCCTTCCCTATACAGCAAAACTGCACATGTACTCCTGAACATAAAAGTTTTTAAAAAGAAAATGTTGATGTAGGCCTGGTCCAAGTAGCTCATGTCTGTAATCCCAGCACGTTGGGAGGCTGAGGCAGGCAGATCACTTGAGGCCAGGAGTTCGAGACCAGCCTGGCCAACATGGTGAAACCCCATCTCTATTAAAAATACAAAAATTAGCCTGGCGTGGTGGCAGGTGCCTGTAATCCCAACTGTTCAGGAGGCTGAGACAGGAGAATCTCTTGAACCCAGGCGGCAGAGGCTGCAGTGAGCCAAGATCACACCACTGCACTCTAGCCATGGACAACAGAGTGAGACTATCTCAAAAAAAAAAAAAAAAAAAAAAAAAAAGTCAGTGTATATTATTTTAGACTTAATCCTATTTTTAATTTCTCTGACTGCAGCAGTGTAATACACACATGCTACTGGCAGAAAAATCAAAGCACCTTTTTCTTTTTTGCCTCCTGCAGGGTAACCAAATGTTTGAATTAATGATATTTCTTTCATTAACACTGATTTGAAAATTTTATGTTTTTCTACTTTTATTAAGAGAGAAGCTCCTTTGTTCCATTGCCAGGATAGTTCCCATTTACTTTATTCGGTGGCCTCAGATCTTTTTAAATCTGTGACATCAAACTACATGTTCAGTTTCCCATCCTTGGTACTGTCTTTTAGTTCATGCAACAAATATTTATTGGACATGTCTACTATAGAAGCCATCACTGCGCTGGGAAGGTGCTGGGAACACAATAGATGAAATACAGTCTGTCTTCAATCTAGTAATGAAATGGGGATTAAAAAACAAACAACTGTTACATATAATAAATGCCATGAAGGAGAAAGTATAGTACTGATTTACCAACCTTTGAGGTATTCCTCTGGTTTTGCAAACACGATTTCACCTGGCTCATTTTTTATCTCTACCATGTTCTCTGCCACCATCAGGATGTGGAATACAGAATCCTGTCTTTACCCTTGAACCTAGGCTTTTGCCTTCTATAGAACCTTTCACTTCCCAACCAGGAACTGACAGGCATAATCCTTACCGCCTCCTGCCTTTACCGCATATTATCTCAACCTAAAGACCACTGTTCTCAGATCAGAACCTGTTATATTTTCACCCTATCTGCTGCTGCTTTTTTTTTGTTTTCCTGAGACAGAGTTTCGCTATTGTCGCCCAGGCTGGAGTGCAGTGGTGCAAATTTGGCTCACCACAACCTCCACCTCCCGGGTTCAAGCAATTTTCCTGCCTCAGTATCCCAAGTAGCTGGGATTACAGGCATGAGCCACCACAACCGGCTAATTTTATATTTTTAGTAGAGATAGGGTTTCTCCACATTGGTCAGGCTGGTCTCAAACTCCTGACCTCAGGTAATCCACCTGCCTCGGCCTCCCAAAGGGCTGGGATTACAGGCGAGAGCCACCATGCCTGGCCCCAAGGACCTCATTTCTACACCAACAAGACTGACGGAAACCAAAATGGAATCTACTTAAAATCTTTGTCATTGACCACAGGAAACCCTTTACATATCTATCTATGTGTTCCACTACCCTTTAAATTCTTAATTCTTTCAAATCCTAGACCTCTGTATTTGTCCTATCTTTTACTTCCTCCAGAAATTTGTCCTGTGTCTACAAATATACCTACATCTTCCCTCAACTCACTTCTCCTCAAGTGATTGTGGCCATACTTCCTCCTTCTAGAAGTAGGCTATATTTGCTTGTTTCTACTTTCATCATCCACAGGCTCCTTATAACTTACTGCATCTGTGTCTGACTTCTACCATCCCCGTGAAACGCCTCTCCCAAGATCGCTGTTAAATGCCTGTTTACTGAATTCTGTTTTGGCCCACTATCTTTTCTCTTCTTCCTCAAATGCTCTCCACCCTTACTTATCAGAGTGTGAAGTAGGATCCTGTTTTTTGTCTGACCTCCCTGACAACTCATCATTTTATTTTTCCTTTTTACAGAGACAGGGTCTCGTTCTGCTGTCCAGGCTGGAGTACAGTGGCATGATCATAGCTCACTGCGGCCTCCAATTCCTGGGCTCAAGCGATCCTCCCCTTGGACTCCCAAAGCTTATCATTGTAAGCTCCCCCTATACCTGGGGTCACATAGGTCAACCATGAGCATAACCTGGCTTCCAGATGGGTTCTGTTTGACCTACAGAGTGAGGTTGTTAATTTTTACTAAAGCCAACAGTTACAAACAAGGAGACATTACTTAAATTTTAGACTTCCAGGTTGTCTTCAAAAACCATAAATCATACAAGCCGTGGAATAAGGATAGAAGAAAGTAGAATGTGAAATAGATACAAATGGCTATTACATGGCAAAGTAATAATAAAAGACTCCCTTCATTCATGACTTAGGAATCAAAAGATATGTTCAATGCAGATTTTGAGGATTTGTGCTGAGATACTGAATTAATTTTCTCTGTATTCTGTTTTCATTTTTGTCCTATTTAGCCATATCCCCACATCAACAGCCTCAGTTATTTCTTTTACCTTATATTATTCTCGAATCTGATTTCAAAAAGGATCTGCTTCCTTCAGTTTACTTTTTCTCTGAATATTGAACTTAACCAATAAAAACTGCCTTATGAAACAAGCGAGATAAAATAGATAACTTTAAACTCCAAATTCTGTCTCAGTCTCATAGCATATATTGTCCATGAAGTAGATGACATTTATTTCCTTTAACTCAAAGGCTTTCCTTATTCTTGATTTTCAAAGTGAAGAAGTTCCCACAGGGGAGACTAAAAGAAAGGGAATGAGACAAAGGTGGAAACACAGAAGAATCTGAAAAAGAAAAGTCATTTTCATCCATTCTTCTTTTTACTTCCTTGTATAAGACACAAAAATATATGCTTGGCGGTAATGAGTCCTAAAGTTCTATTTTTCAAATTGAAAAATAGAAGTTGACATTTCAATTTCTATTACATCTTATTCCAAGAATAATGCACACATCTTTCTGCAGAGGAAATAAAAAGTGTGACTGAAAACTACAGCATGACCTGTAAGGAAAGGACCACTCTGTTTTAATTAAGGAAGGGGTGGGGGGAGAGAGAGAGAGAGAGAGAGAGAGAGAGAGAGAGAGAGAGAGAGAGAGAGAGATTTCTTCATACTATTCAATTACGTTGAAATGTTATCCCACAACCCATAATTTTAAAACTCCTGATAGCATCGAGCTAACATTTTTGAAAGCTTTACTTGTGTTTTGGAAATAGAACTTTATACGGAATGCAGGGAAGATGATCGTCGGTGCAGCGGCAGGAGAAGTCAAGGGTGTGTTTGCTGCCTTTGGTATCTATCTAGCCTTGGTGTTTCCCTAGCCCACGAAGCCCAGTTGCCAGGCAACCAAGGCAGCTTTGCTGAATATAGATATTAACAGGTTTAGGTTACAGTGGGGAAAAAAAAAAATGAAGTGAAAATGAGCACAGCCTTATCCTTCACCTGGAAATTTGGGGAAACAAGCAATGTTTTTGACACAATGTTTGAAACAAAATATATTTAATACCTTTATTAAATGCACTGCATACCTTTAATTACCCCCTATCACTCTTAGGTGGTATAAGCATAGTTCGTTTCCTCGTTTGAGGTAATGCACTTGCCCATTGTGTATTGAGAAATACACGTGTTTACTGCCACCATGACTTACAATTCTGCATTTGAAAACACTGATAAGGCCGTGTGCAGTGGCTCACGCCTACAATCCCAGCACTTTGGGAGGCTGAGCCAGGAGGATTGCTTGAACTCAAGAGTCTGAGACCAGCCTGAGCAACATAATGCAACCCTGTCTCTACAAAAGATTAAAACATTAGAAAGGCGTGGTGGTACAAGCCTGTAGTTCGAGCTACTCAGGAGGCTGAGGCAGGAGAATCGATTGAGCCTGGGAGTTTGAGGTTGCAGTGAGCTGTGATTGTGACACTGTACTCCAGCCTGGATGACAGAGCAAGACCCTGTATCAAATAATAATAATAATAATGAAAACACTGGTAGTTTTTCTAGAACCTGAATTTTAATCTCATTTTAATAAAATAAGAACACTTTAATAATGTTGTATAGTGTGAAGACTCTTACACAGACATCATTTTATTTGCAATTCATTGTCTGAGGTGAATAGGACAGGTTTAACACTCCCCACTGAACAGACCGGAAAACAGACCTCATGAAGATAAGTAACTAGTGCCACAATGAGTCAAGAATAGAGATGGACGTGCACCCCAAGTACAGCTTGCCTCAACAGCTATTACCTCTCAGCATTTTTCCAGGATTACTGAGAAAGCAGCAGAAAATGAAAACCTTCATATGGGTTGCCTTCATATGGGTTGCCACAGCTTCTAAGAATTGAGTACTGGCTCTTATGAAGAGGAGTAACAGTGACATCTGAGACATGTAGACCCGGGATGTGTTTTTTTTTTCTCCCTCTTTTTCTGTTTTCCCTCCCTCCCTCCCTCCCTCCCTCCCTCCCTTCCTTCCCTTCTTCGCTTCCTTCCTTCCCTCCCTCCCTTCCTCCCTTCCTTCCTTCTTTCCCTCTTCCCCTCTCCCTCCCTCCTTCCCTCCCTCCCTCCCTCCGTCTCTCTCTCCCTCTTTCGATGGAGTCTCACTCTGTCGCCAGGCTGTTGTACAGTGGCTCCATCTCTTGCAGTGCAGGCTCACTGCAACTTCCGCCTCCCAGGTTCAAGAGATTCTCCTGTCTCAGCCTCCCAAATAGCTGGAACTACAAGCACACACCACTGAACCCAGCTAATTTTTATATTTTTAGTAGAGACAGAGTTTCACCATGTTGGCCAGGATGGTCTCGATCTCCTGACCTTGTGATCTACCTGCCGTGGCCTCCCAAAGTGCCAGGATTACAGGGGTGAGCCACTGCACCTGGTCCCTCTTATTTTCTTTTGGTTTGAAATGGGGTCTTGCTCTGTCACCCAGGCTGAAGTGCAGTGCTATGATCATGACTCACTGCAGCCTTCACCACCCGGGCTCAAGCAATCCTTTTATCTCACCCTCCCTAGCAGCTGGGAACACAGGCGTGCATCACCATACCTGGCTAATCTTATTTTATTATTTGCAAAGATGAGGTCTTACTCTGTTGGCCAGGCTGGTCTTGAACTCCTGAGCTCAAGTGATCCTCCCACCTTGGCCTCCCAAAGTGCTGGGATTACAGGGAGGAACCACCATGCCCAGCCTTCTCCCTTTCTTAAACATTTCTCACATCCTTATCTTTTTCCAGCACTCTCACAAAATCATGAAAGAAAAGCAAAAACAAGAATAAAGTCTCTATTCCTTCATTTCCAAAGGTGACACCAGTAGCCAAAAAGGACATCCCCCACTGTGAGTGCCACCATGAGACCAACGAGTCTAAGGAGACCCCTGTGAAGCTTCAGAGTTTAAAGGACACCTGCTTACAGGTGTGAAACTATAAAAGAGCTTTATGAAGAAAGAAGTGGTCTCTGTGCAGCACAGATTAAACTACATGATCTTCAGACTCAGAAATACCCAGGCTAGATGCTCGTCCAGAGAGGAAGCATGTTTGTGCCGCAGGGTGAAACACTTTTGTGGAATGACAGTACACCCCAATGTGCTTTAATCTCTCCCTCAACATAAGAGCTAGAGTTGTCATCACAGCAAAATGGAAGAGAGATGTTCTGCCAGCTGGAAGCTCATCTCACCTAAGATCTGGACTCAAATCCAAGGGAAAGAAGGTAGAGAGCAGGGAGTGGGGCAGCCCTGGACCCAGGATGGTTCTGAGTCCCTCTTCTGCCTTCTCTGTGGAGGAATTCAGTTGGCCTGGGAATGTTCAATTATCTACGGACGATGAGAAACTTTTCCTTTTTAAAAGACACAGTCTCACTCTGTCGTCCGGGCCAGAATGCAGTGTCATGATCATAGCTCACTACAGCCTCCAACTTCTGGACTCAAGCGATCCTTCTGCCTCAGCCTCCTGAGTAGCTGGAACTACAAGCATGCGCCCACCACAGCCGGCTACTAAAATAATTTTTTTTTGTAGAGGTAGGATCTTGCTATGTTGCCCAGACTGGTCTTAAAACTCCTAGGCTCAAGTGATCTCCCTACCTTGGCCTCCCAAAGTGCTGGGATTACAGAAATGAGCCACTGTGCCTGTCCTGAGGGATTTTTAAAGGATTTTGATATACTTGAAAACTGACAAACATCTGGGTTAAAGGAAACATATTGAATAGAAGTGCTCGAAATGGACTAGAAAAGGGAAGTTAGTGATTGGTATGGAGGCTGCCATAATGTCTACTAGATACAAGACGATAAATCCCTGATTTCGGGTTATAGCAGGATTGGAAAAGAAAGGAACAAATTATTATTATTATTATTATTATTATTATTATCGAGAAGGAGTTTCGCTCCTGTTGCCCAGGCTGGAGTGCAATGGCACGATCTCGGCTCACTGCAACCTCCACCTCTTGGGTTCAAGTGACTCTCCTGCCTCAGCCTCTTGAGCAGCTGGGATTACAGGTACCACCTGCCACCACGCCCAGCTAATTTTTGTATTTCTTAGTAGAGACAGGGTTTCACCATGTTGGTCAGGCTGGTCTCAAACTCCTGACCTCAGGTGATCCACCCACCTTGGCTTCCCAAAGTTCTGGGATTATCCGCATGAGCTACCGTGCCAGGCCAAAAGGAGCAAATGGTTTTAACAAATTACTTGTATGTTGTGGCACTACAATATGCACTTTCTACACGTTGTTTTAAAAATATTCCTATGGGAAAAGCTGTATTATCCTCATTTTACAGATGAATGACATAAACTTAGTGGTTAATAATCTGTCCAAAGTCAACAACTACTGGCAGAATCAGGATTTAAACTCAGAATCTGTGTCCACCGCACATACTTTCCCACTACAGTACATTGTCTGCAATGCTCTGAATGTTGCGGTATGAGAATTATTTCGTCTCTAGGATCAGAAATGATAAAGAGGAAAGATGCGGAAATGGGCCAGTATTGACATAGGAACTGATGACCTGCTTCCTTTTAAATCTCTAAGTACCCTTTAAGTTTGAACTGTGATTTTTAAAAGGTACACATCTGAATATTAAATATAATCGATCAAGGCAGGCTGAATACAAGCACACACCTCTTAATGCTTTATGGCTGGCTAGTGACTATTCATTTTCATTGAAGCCACCTAGCGCAATCTCTCAGGTTTTCCTAGACATAGAGTTAATCATCTATTAAAAATATGTATATATATATATACACTTATTTATTTATTGGAGAAGAAAATACTTTCTCAATGTATGAGTGTCTGGAAAAATCTTCATGGCTGTGAGCATAAGTAAATAGCGTATCTGTATCAAAAGACACTACGATTTCCTGTCAATTGTGAGTAAAGTTTAAAAAATTACAATCTTCAGACATGTTTGAAAAAGTTCAGTAAACCTTTTTACTGGGAAAAGAGGACAGTAACAACAGGGAGCTATTTCTGATGACAGTAACAAACATTCAGCGAATAAAAAATAAAAACATAAAATTGGATATTTTTAGAAACTGTTACTGTCGGAAAGACCGGTAATCTAGACATTGCAGTGAAACTTGCATATCAAATGAGGCAAAAGCCACAAGAAATAGAGCTCTGACAAAGTCATAACTTAAAGCCATTCAGTTTGGAAAAAATTCATTAAGACAGATATAGTGATCACAGAGGGTAACACACACACACACACACATACACACACACACAAAGAATAGTGATTTCTGACAACTTGAGAGAGACTTCTACATGGAAATAATGTTCAGTGACCAAGGAAAGGTGATGGGCTCCTGTCCCTGGAAGACCCCCTTCCTTTTCCACTCCAAAAATGAGTCAATGTTTCATCATCTACGCAGTACGTTTAATTGTCACGTTACTCTTTTAGCCAATTTTTAGTAAAATGTAATTTTATAACATGCACACACTTAATGTATTTGCTAGGAGTATCTCAATCAAGAAATAGAAAGCCAACCCCAAAGTTCTGAGTTCTTCTTTAATCTCTAGCATTCTTTGCTATGTGAATGCAAGTCACTCATTTATGTTCTTTACAGTTTCTCTTCATTTTCTTAAATAAATGGTGTTAGAGGCCAGACGCAGTGGCTCATGCTTGTAATCCCAGCACTTTGGGAGGCCGATGCAGGCAAATCACAAGGTCAGGAGTTCGAGACCAGCCTGGCCAACATGGCGAAACCACATCTCTACTAAAAATACAAAAAACTAGCTGTGTGTAGTGGCAGGCACCTGTAATCCCAGCTACTCAGGAGGCTGAGGCAGGAGAATCGCTTGAATCTGGGAGGCAGAGGTTGCAGTGAGCTGAGATCATGCCACTGCACTCCAGCCTAGGCAACAGAGTGAGACTCTATCTCAAAATAAATAAATATAAATAAATAAATGGCATTAATGTCTTATGGTACACAATAAAAAAAATTAAGAACAACCAATGAAATGTACCATACACAAGTAATCATCATTATATGTAAGACCATGGATTTGGAATGCCCGAGGTTCAGTGTGATTGATTTCAGCCCTTGAGAATTAAAAGAACAGCAAGGGAGTCTGCCCAGCGCCAGGGTCCTAAGTGGAGTTCATCATTTTTGTATTGCCAAGGCAAAGTGACTTTTCAACAAAACCGGTTAGTGTGGTATAAAGTCAGGGCTACAGTCATAAGGGGTCCATGCAGTTGTCATGAACAAGTGGCAGTAGGATCATGTCTGAAAAAACAGATTTCAGGAATGATTTTTTAAAATTTTTTGAGACAGTATCATACAGTTGCCTGGGCTGGAGCACAATGGCACGATCTCAGCTCACTGCAACCTCCGCCTCCTGGGTTCATGTGATTCTCCTGCCTCAGCCTCCCGAGAAGCTCAGATTACAGGCACACACTACCACACCTGGCTAATTTTTTGTATTTTTAGTAGTGACGGAGTTTCACTATGTTAGCCAGACTGGTCTCGAACTCCTCACCTCGCGATCTGCCTGCCTCGACCTCCCAAAGTGCTGGGGTTACAGGTGTGAGCCACCGTGCCCAGCCAGGAAGAGTTTTTATAGTCAAATAATATAGGGAGATTCCACAATAAAGTTCGGAATTGTGTACTATTTTCTAACAAAAAGCATGCATTATTATCGGAAGTGCTGTGTCCCATTCGTCTCTGTTCTTAAACCCCCCCTTTTAAGACTATCTTTAATATTAAATTTCTTTTAACTTCTCTTATTATAAAAACATCATAATGCTCATTTGTAAAACTGCTGCAATATCAGTAAAAAATAAAAATAACAAAATTCTCAACTCTTGAGGGCTGGTGATGAAGCTTGAACGTGCCGGGGTGATCAGATGGGCTCCTGCTGTGCTCTGCCCCCTCCTTCCTGTCACCTGTAACCTTCACTGGCAGGTGCTGGTATGCACCTTCTTATGAAGTTCCCACATGTCACAATTCTCTGGAGATTTGAACAGCAGGACTGAGGCCTGTCTTGAAATCCCCCGTGAAAGAACTACTCAAGATATGCAAATATATACAAGAGACATAGGAAACTGAAAGAATGCCACCACGCTTTGGCCATATTAGCCTTCCTGCCATTCCTCACATTACGTGCAGGCTCCTGCCTTTGCATCTGAGCATTTTTCCTTTGCGGGGAATGCTTGAGTCCCACATTTCCCCCATGGCCGACTCCTTACCTTCTTCCAGTCTCTGCTCAAATAGGTTTGACAGACCAATTGGCAATACTGCCTCTCAACTCCTGGAACATCCTAACCCCTTTCCTGTTCTATTTCACTCACCATCTGATGCACTACTTATGTATTTGCTTTTGTCTTTCTCCCTTCCCTAGAAGGTAAGCTTTATGATGTTGGGGATTTTCAAGGATCGTTTTCACTGCTGTGTCCTCGGTACTTAGAGTATCACAGAAGGGGCACTCCATGAATATTTGTTGAATGACTGTTCATCCCTGGTACCAGGCTGATCCGATCATCCTCAGCACATCTCAGAGAAAACGGTGGTTGCTATCATCTTTTCCACTGCACAGACAGGGACACTGTCAAGCACAGTTTAACCAGTTGCCTGGATACCACGCTGACCAGGCATGAACAGGAGAAAAAAGGCGGTGGTCCACTCTGGGGCTTGTGGTGTTCTGCAAGATGTGTTATGTGTGCCACATGGAGTGAAGCAGGTCTCGGAAACATGCTGGAGGGGCCAGGGAGGAAGAGTGACATGACCTTCTCTCATCATAGGGAAGTTTACTGTGTGGTGAAAGAAACAGGAGGAATCATTTTATTCCCTCCTGAACTCAAGTCTAAGTAAATGTCCAAATGGAAACTGACCAATGATTGCAAAAGCAGAAAGACCAGATACATGCCACTTCCCATAGCCAAAAAATGTAGAGACATGTCATTCAATACCTAAAATGACCACGACTGGTGAAAATCGAAGCAATGATCAACATTTCAAAGTCTCTCTCCGTGCCTTAAAGTCAAAATAAGGAATTTTATCATAGTCATTAACATGAATGATTGGATCATTGCATAACCAGCACACACCAACCAAAGGGCTGTATTCCCTGTCATGTGGCAGTTATTAAACTCATAACTTGACTTTCAACAAACCCTGGTAGAGAGGCATTCTGTAACAGTGCGGAACACACAGTGAAATTTTTAACCTGAGGAAATGAAACTATTCTGACTCTCTTGAAATAAGTGCTTCTAAATTTTTAGCCAACAACTTGAACTTTTCAAAAAATATTAGCATAACTGAGTATGAAGTAAACCTAACCCAAGGGCAGTCTGAGCTTAATGTTTCAAGTTTTGCTTTCGTGGTAGAAACACGCCATTAGGCAAGCGCTACTTTGAGAGAATTAATCTTTTAGGAGGATTAATCAGATACAGGAGGGGATGTACTTTTGAAACTACTCCTTTCTTTAATGTTTGAGTGCTAGCAGAAAGTAGCAAACTCTCATCTGGGCATCAGAACTAGCCCTTGGACCCATTCGTAAAAGGAGGGAAAGAAACTCACCAGTTAGGCCAAAGGTCCCTGAATCTTATCTCTTGGTTTTACTAACAGGAAGCGAAGAATCGACAGTAACAATAATATCAAGACAGAATGTATCTATTTTTAAAAATTAATTAACTTTAAAAAGTCTGTCAATTTTTCCGAAATAATTTTGAGAGTTGTATTTCAAAAAAGGTAAACCTCTTTTAATTAAGTACTGTTAAAGAATAACTGTCTATAATAGAAAAAAAACCAACAAACATTTTAAGACAAATACTGTGCCATTTCATATAAAGTAAGAATAACCTAATTGGTGAATTTCAAATTAAGGTAGTAAAATGATTTCTTGACCCAAAAGATGGAATTATTTATTTTTCCTATAATATTATAAGGAAGCCATAATCACAATCTAATAATAAATTCTATGATGAGTATGGTTGAGGTCGCATGGGCTGGTGATGGCCAAAACTTTGGTGTTTAGACACATCACTTGGTGTAGACAATAGAAAGGAATCCATTTGCCTATTAATTTTAATGTATCAAGCTCACTTAACATGATAGCCAGAAACTAAAGCCCTGTTTCTTAAGAGTTTACAGATTGTTCTCATTATTCTCAGCTCCAATCTGGTATGTTTTGCGTTTTTGGTAGGAAATTACCCTGAAACAACATATATATTTTATATATATATATACACGTATATACATATATACGGTATATACATATATACTATATATATGTATATATATATATATAGTATATATGTTTTTTTTTTTTTGAGACATAGTCTCTCTCTGTCGCCCAGGCTGGAGTGCAGCCGCATGATCTTGGCTCACTGCAACCTCCACCTTCAGGGTTCAAGCGATTCTTCTGCCTCAGCCTCCTGAGGGACTACAGGTGCCTGCCCCCAAACCTGGCTAATTTCTGTATTTTTAGTAGAAATGGAGTTTCACCATATTCGCCAGGCTAGTCTTGAACGCCTGACCTCATGATCTGCCTACCCTGGCCTCCCAAAGTGCTGGGATTACAGGCATGAGCCACCGCACCCAGCCACCTTGAAACAATATTGAGGAGTCATTTGATTAGGATTAACACGGTATTGTTATTACTGAAATGTTGAACTTTAACTACACATGTCTATCATTGATTGAGGGAAATTACTTAGATATGTAAAATTGAGAAATAGCTATGCTATCTTGTTTCCAAGAAAAACAAAAGGAACATCCCAACAATATCATTGAATAATGAAAACTGCATATTCTACCCTTAACATTTGACTTACCCCCCAAAAAGAAATCTAGACTATCTTTATTGAACCCAAAAGTTTTGCAGTTGAAAACATATTAAAATCATAACCTTGACCTTGTATGAATGCATTTTAAACCCTGTTTGTGTATGCAAAGGTGAAGCAAACCCAGAAGCCTAAAAATGGCAAAACAAACTTGAGTGTTTACATGTCTTACAGTTCATATTTTAGCAAGCACGCCACCATGACTTTGCCAAAGGATTTCTAGCACTTACAAAGATATTTATACGCTTTTCTAAGACAAGTGCTTTCTGAAGGTTTTCCAGATACTCTTACAACATGAAACAACTAGATGTTCTTAAAGCATGTGTTTCAGCTTAAAATATATTTTTAAAGAGATATTAAATCATCATCTACTTACCCAGGAGACATTTTTGCCCTTAGGTGATTTTGGCATGGCAGCATACAGTAATGAAGCGGTCCACAATAGCTTTACCAACATGGAAAATCCAATGGAGTGTATTCCAAATGTCTTTGTTACCCAAATGCAAAAAGTTCTCTGGCTTGCCAGACACAGGTATCATAAGTAACAGCGAACGTAACCTTCCCGTAGCCCATCTTCCTTGTGTGCATGAAGCATATGAACAGGCACATCACAGATTGCTACTGTAATCACAGTCTATGGAGGCAGAACCTGCAACATGCTATCTTCTATATAGCCACAACATCCAAAGTGGAGTAGTCCCTTAAAAAAATTAAAACTTGAGTCCATGTGGAAACGTCCAAAATCACAGAGGTGTTCCTCTCCCAGCTGTCCGATTACAATTCCCAATGACTCTCCAAGCTTTAATTAGAATCTTGGTAGCTACCACTTACAATTACTCTTAAGAAAAATAATGAGAGCAAGGAGCAGGTAGGAGCCCTTGTAGATTAGCTGCTGTTGGCATCCATTTTAGGAGGCACTAGTGCCGCTCAGAGGATAAAGATAATTCAGGGCTCAGTTTCAATAAATAATACATAGTCTCAGGTACAATGAGTACCTGTAAGTACCTTCTGCGCAGCCTCAGCACGTAGGTTATCACTCTCCCTGCAGTCCCAGAAGCTCACTGTGCACCTGTTGTTGATGAAACCGCTCTGTGAAAGGCTGGTATCCTAACAACCGGGGACATTTGTTTATAAGGTAAGAAAAACAGAAGCCCCAAAGGGGAGCAAACTAGAAGCCCCAGATGGAAGAGAAAGGCTAGAAATCAGTGCTGGCGCTCCGCCCTTCGTTCCTGTGCCCTTGCGATCCTCTCCTTTTACCTCCTGTCAATCTAGATTACCAGCGCAGATCCAGGCTAAATTTTGCTACTATCAGTTGTGATTAGTGTGAGTTGATGAAATCGGATTATACAGGCGGACCTCTGCCTTCCCCCTCAGCAAGCAACACCGTGTGATTAGAAAGCCTGCTGTCCTTCTCTTCACTGGACTGAAGCATTCTGGAAGGTTCTGCTGAAGGGAATATGCTACCAAGAAAACATTTGGCCACTAGAAGCTGCTCAGAAACAAATAGAAGTGGAAGGAACCATCTATTTCAGTTTTTACTTTTTCTTCCAAATTCTGATGTTCTGTTAGATTGAAAGGTCAATTACTAAAGAAGAAATGCATGTTATTATTTTATTTCATTGAGATTTTTATTTCCTAGCAGGATGGTCACTTTGACCAAGAGATTGAGATGATGGAAGGTGACAGAGTGGGGCGGAAATGGGGTGTCACTTTTCTTGAGTTTCTATTGTATGCACAAAGAAATTTACATATACCCAGTCTCAAGCAATCACAGAAATAGGTATTAACATTAACATTTTAAAGAAAAGAGGGAAGACCAGGCTCAATGGCTCATGCCTATAATCCCAGCATTTTGGGAGGCCAAGGCAGGTGGATTACCTGCGGTCAGGAGTTCGAGACCAGCCTGGCCAACACAGTGAAACCCCATCTCTACTAAAAATACAAAAATTATCCAGGTGTGCTGCCGTGCGCCTATAGTCTCAGCTACTCGAGAGGCTAAGGCAAAAACAAACAAACAAACAACAGCAACAAAAGCAAAAACAAAACACCCATAAAACTTTACAGAGAAGGAAATTAAGACATAGAGATGTCATATACCTCTCAAAAAAGATCTATTAAGTCAAAGCAATGCTTTTTAGACTCCTCTCTCACTGAAATCAAATGGCATCTGGATTTTTTTCTTTCAGTCTCTTTCAACCTACTCTAAAAGAATTGCTCATCTATATATTTTTAAAGGACCATATGTTGCCCTTATGTGTCTAAGAATTCTTTGGAATTATGGTTCCTACTTATTTTAAAAATAATAAGGTTTCAGGACTCCTCAGAAAACATATTTTGGAGTAAAATTTTATAAAGGATAAAACAACTAAAGGGGGTCACACAGTTAACCACATGAATATCAGTGCTGTCAGCATGGGCTTAAGCCACTGATGACTCTGTGCTATCCACCCGATATGTACAGTCAATTACGATAGCTACCATTTGCTGAAAATGTTCTTTGCAGTGAGTATTTTACATTTTTTAAAAATCTTACTCAAAATGAAGACAACTTCATGAGACTAATTTTGAATGATTTTTAATTTTTGCAGAGGGGGGTGGTTAGAGGCAGTATTAACGAGCATTTCATTTTAAAAATGTAATACTTGGGCTGGGCGAGGTGGCTCACTCCTGTAATCTCAGCACTTTGGGAGGCCGAGGTGGGTGGATCATGAGGTCAGGAGTTTGAGACCTCCCTGATCAACATGGTGAAACCCCCGTCTCTGCTAAAGATACAAAAATTAGCTGGGTGTGGTGGTGTATGCCTGTAATCCCAGCTACTCAGGAGGCTGAGGCAGGAGAATCACTTGAACCCAGGAGGTGGAGGTTGCAGTGAGCCAAGATTGCGCCACTGCACTCCAGCCTGGGTGACAGAGCAATACTCTGTCACAAAAAAAAAAAAAAAAAGTAAAACCTGATATTACAACTAAAGTTGCAGATATTAATGAAATCTTTAAATGGTTCAAAATCAGAAGAAAAAATTAAAATAGACACAAAGGTGGAGATAAAATTTTGTATCTTACTTTTATTTACCTATTTATTTTGAGACAGAGTCTTGCTCTGCTGCCCAGGCTGGAGTGCAGTGGTACGATCTTAGCTCGCTGTAACCTCTGCCTTCTGGGTTCAAGCAATTCTCCCATCTCAACTTCCTTAGTAGTTGGCACTACAGATGTGCGCTGCCAAGCCTGGCTAATTTTTTTATTTTTAGCAGAGACAGGGTTTCACCATGTTGTCCAGGCTGGTCTCAAACTCCTAACCTCAACTGATCTGTCCACCTCGGCCTCCCAAAATGCTGGGATTACAAGTGTGAGGCACCGTGCCAGACCAAGAAAAGGATTTTTTAAATAAAAGAGTGCCTTGATTCTGAGTCTACTAGGTATCCGTGTGTGTGCATGTCAATCTGATTTGCTGCATTTTGCTATAGGTGCCTAAAGATGATGCTTTTTTCTCCTCAGGGAATACAGTACTCATGGTTGTTCAATAACTGTTGTTAACTAATTGGTTACAGTTCCATTATAAAATTTAAAACAGTATTTTGAATATAATTTTTAGTTAAAATTTTCTGCAACATAATACTGCTAAATATGAATAAAGCAATTTGTTTTGACTAACATATGAATGCAAGGGATGACTTATTTGTACTTTTTACATTTCAGAGTTCTTAAAAATCATAAAGGGATATCTGGCACAAACACAGTGTGTTACAAGAGAGTTGTATGAATGTAAAACCAGACCAGGTAACTCTGGACAAATTTAATTCTAGAAATATTTAGTTTCAAAGTACACCTGAAATTTGTATTCCTCTGAATCACGATGTTCTGATGTCGACCCCACACAAAGCTGTGTTGAAACTCTAGGCCTTAGGATCTCAGAATGTGGCCTGATTTAGAAATTAAGGTCTTTACAGAGATAATCAGGTTCAAATGAGGTCACTAAGGTAGGCCTTAATCCAATATGACTGGTGTCCGTATAAGAGAGGAAACTTGGATACAGAGATAGACCTGTACAGAGGGAGGATGATATAAAGATAAAGAGAGAAGACAGCACGTGACTGAGAGAGAAGACAGCACGTGATTGAGAGAGAAGACAGCACGTGATTGGAGTGATGCTTCTAGGAGCTGAGGATTGCCAGGATTGTCAGCAAACACCAGAAGCTGGAACAGGCAAGGGAGAATCCTACCCTACAACTGTCAGCAACAGCATGGCCCTAACGACACCTCTGGGTTTTTTTTTTTCTTTCCTTTTGAGACAGGATCTCACTCTGTCACCCAGGCTGGAGTGCAGTGGCGTGATCTTAGCTCACTGTAGCCTCAACCTCCTGGGCTCAAGCGATCCTCCTACCTCAGCCTCTCAAGTGGCTAAGACGACAAGGGTATGCTACCATGCCTAGCTGATTTTTATATTTTTTATGGGAACGGAGTTTTGCTATGTCTCCTAGGCTAATCTTAAACTCTTGGGCTCAGGTGATCTGCCCTGGCCTCCCAAAGTGCTGGGATTACAGGCGTGAGCCACTATGCCTGGCCTGTTTTTGGATTTCCAGGCTCCAGAACTGTGAGAGAGTGAATTTCTGTTGTCTTAAACCATTCAATTTTTTTGGTACTTTTGTTACAGCAGCCCTAGCTAATACAGATGTCAAATCACTAACTCTCCTTTCTCCTTCTCCGTGACTCTTTGGAGTATTCTAAGCTCCTTTCATTAATTCCACTGCAAAATGTTAAAGGTAAAAAGGTCAGAATTCATATTTGCGACTTGATTTTTTGTTTGTTTGTTTTTTTGAGACAAAGTCTTTCTCTGTTGGCCAGGCTGGAGTGCAATGATGTAATCTCAGCTCACTGCAACCTCTGCCTCCCAGATTTAAGCAATTCTTGTGCCTGAGCCTCCTGAGTAGCTGGAATTACAGCCACATGCCACCATGCCTGGTTAATTTTTGTATTTTTAGTAGAGACAGGGTTTCACCATCTTGGCCAGGCCGGTCTTGAACTCCTGACCTCTACTGATCCACCCACCTAGGCCTCCCAAACCGCTGGGATTACAAGCATCAGCCACCATGCCCAGCTGACTTGATTTTTAAAGTATGCCTATGCTAGTTTTATATATTTTCCTTGAATTTTAACTTATTCATGAACTGTCTGCATATTTCATTTATTAGGTCTCCTTAACTTGGAGATCTTGGACCCCATGGGGTTTATTAATAGGTAGGGTCATGAACTTGAATGTGAACAAATTTACACCTTTATTTTCAGTAACTTCTGACTGAAAATTAGCATTGCTTTAAACTATGAATACTAGTGACAAGCCATAGTGGTATTAGCAATACCTAGTAATGTCAGCAATAGAAATCACAGACATTTTCCCATCAGATTACAACAGTTTCATATATATCACAATTCCAATCTTATGTCCATCTTCTAGTTCATTATACACACTCTGAATTATTAGGGAGAACTGCAATTTGCTCTGCAATTTACATGGAAGACGTATAAAAACGTTAAGATTGTTTGATGATGGATGATTAGATAACATGATAAAATAAGTGTAAGTCATGTCAATGGGAGGGTCTAGGCAGTGAGTATACTGGTATTCTTTGTGGGATCAACTTTGCTGCATGTTTTAAAATGTTCACACTAAAATGTTATGAAATCCTAGAAAATTATGTTTATTGATACTTCAAAATTATGAGAATTGTGCCCATCATTAGTGTTATTTAATGTATTAATAGATGTGCACATATTGCCAAACCACAGATTTGGTTTTTAAAGTATTTCAAAAACTGTGTTCTTTTATGATTAGTTTCTTTTGTGATTCTACAAATTTCCTATTATTCACTTAAAAATAAAAGACTTCTGTAGGCTTCACCACACTACAAAAGGGTTGACAATACACTTAAGAATTTCATCTATAAGTTTATGATTTAAAAACTAATGAAAGCAATATTATTCCACACAGCTATTTGAAAGGATGAAGTTTATGGCATGTCAAAAGTAAAAAACCAAAAAACTGAGACTTCAAAATGTCAAGTAACAACCTTGAAAAAAAAATAAAATCTTGCTGATATTTAAGAAATAATTATATTTTGTACCAGTTACCACCTTCAGTGTAACACTCTCCCAAAACTTAATAGGTTCAAAGAACAACGTATTATCTTATGGTTCCATGGATTTATTGAGCTCAGCTGGGCAGTTTTATTTGGGGACCCTGTAGGGTAACAGTCAGATAGCTGCTGGGGCCACCTGTGAGGGCTTATTTAAGCCTTGGCTGGCCATCTTAGCTGGACATCCAAGATGGCTCACTCACGTGGCTGACAGTAGTGATGGCTGTCAGCTGGTAGCTCAGATGGGGATGGTGACCACAGGAAAACATGTGACCTGTGTGTGTGGCTTGAGTTTCTCACAGCTTGTCATCTGGTTCCAAGAGATAGCATCCCAAGAACAAGTATTCCAAGAAACCCTAATGAGCTGCAAAGCTTCTCACCTAACCCTGAAAGTCACATGGCATTACTTCCACCATGTTAGACCTGCCAAAAGTGAGTCATAGATCCAACCCAGATTCAAGGGAAGGACTGTACAAAGACAGGAATACAGGGTATGTAGCTCATGCACTGGCAGAGGGGCATCTCTGGAGACCAGATGTACCACATCTGTAAAACTACCATACGTGTCTAGGAAAAGGACTGCACATAACCTGGATTTGATGAGCACAGAACTGCTGACTGCTGGCCTTTCTCACTTGTGTCTAGCAATACATTTTGCTCATTTCTCAAAGAGCCCCAGGTGAATTCATTTCCCACTGAATTTCTTATGTTGGCCTTGGATAAGTAAAAATGGGGCCAAGTATGTGGTTTAGTATTCCCTAGTTCCCCATTATCTCTAAAAGCTCAATCATTCTCATCCAGTTCCTTCACCCAGAATGGTCTTTTTTGTAGACAAGAAATGCATTCTATATAGTTTTTGTTTTTATACCCTTCCCATTTCTAGGACCAAGCATACTGCCTCATACACAGCAGTTCCCCCAAAATAATCTAACAATTTTCGTCATCATAAAAATCAGATGCACAAAGCTATCCTGGCTCTTGGAAGTGGGCTGGAGGAATAAACAGAAGTTGTCATCAGTATGCACTCACCACAGAGAATATGCAAACCCTTCTGTGACTAGTTTCTGGGGACAGAATGGGAGAAAGTTTTGTTCCTTGACAGATTCAGCATCCTCCTTTGAGTGCACATGTTTCCAATAAAGGAGCTGATTTTTATTGTGTCCAACCAGGTATATCCCATCAGTCAAGGAAATTTTAGCATATCTGAACTGATCTTTTAGTGGAATAAAAACGGAAAACAGATAAACTAGGTGATATGGTTAGGCTGTGTCCCCACCCAAATCTCATCTTGAATTGTAGCTCCCACAATTCCCACGTGTTGTGGGAAGGACCTTGTGGGAGGTAACTGAATCATGGGGATGGGTCTTTCCCTACTGTTCTCAAGATAGTGAGTAAGTCTTACGAGACCTCATGGTTTTTATAGGGTGTTTCCCTGCACAAGTTCTCTCTTTGCGTGTTACCATCCATATAAGCTGTGACTTTGCTCTTCCTTGCTTTCTGCCATGACTGTGAGGCCTCCCAACCATGTGGAGCTATGAGTCAATTAAACAACCTCTTTCCTTTCTAAATTACCCAGTCTTGGGTATGTCTTCATCAGCAGTGTGAAAATGGACTAATACACTAGGTGAATGAACACGGTAGACAATAAAAGAAAAAAAAACACACTTTAAAAAAAATAACTCCTTGTGCCGTCAATATATGCCTTTTGGGATCTCTGTTTCCCAACAAATTCAGTACTTATATTTGCCAGAAAGAGTGCTCAGCATTCTATAAAACATTATCACATTGGGTTAGTAAGTCCTCCCAACAACCTACAAGCAGGTACCATTATTCTTTCCATCTTATGGGAAATGGAGACCGAGAGAGTTTAAGTGAATACTGGTAAAGCTCAGCTTTGACCATTTCCCAGGCTGGTCTATCTTTCAGCTATGACAAGGGCAGCCGTCCAGAGCTCACACACGGAGCGGACTGAAACAGATGTGCAGTAGACACCTCTGTTGCTCTGCATCACATTCCGTGAACCTACCTCTGAACACAGCCACAGCTGCAGCATCCTCTGTCCTACCTCAGTCTAAGCGATGGGACTCTCCACTCTGCCCCGTGGTCTTATGACTTGCAAACATCCATTCCTTCCACCAGCAAGCCCAGAAATGTGGGGGAGTGACTGCCCCTAGAGACAACTCTCCATGAATGGGGGACAGAAGCTGGTCAACAAATGCTCCCCATTGCCATCCTTAAAGTGGACCATTCTGGAAGGCTTTGGTACATTTTCCAGGGAGGGCTGATGGAATCCAGACCTCTTATGTCCACAACCTTAATAATGTTCCCCCCCAAACTTTTTTTTGAGATGGAGTCTCACTCTGTCACCCAGGCTGGAGTGCAGTGGCATGATCTTGGCTCACTGCAACCTCCACCTCCTGAGCTCAAGTGATTCTCCTGCCTCAGCCTCCTGAGTAGCTGGGACTATAGCTGCACACCACAACACCCAGCTAATTTTTTGTACTTTTAGTAGAGACATGGTTTTGCCATGTTGCCCAGGCTGGTCTTGAACTCCTGACCTCAGAGGATCCACCTGCCTCAGCCTCCCAAAGTGCTATCATGTTCCCTTACATTGGCATTTCCTCCTCTGTCTCCCAGAAACAACCATCCCAAGAAATTACCTATACTAAGTCCTTGCCTCAGACTGTGCTTTTTGGAAATGAGGTTTGTTATTATTGGGCACACACAACAGTAAACAGTACCCCACCATTTCATGGAGAGAACGGAATAGATGCTCCCAATCTGTGTGTGTTTCTTCTGCAAATTCACAACGTGAGTCCCTACAGATAAAGGTCCTTGGAGATTACTAAGCAGCTGCAGTGTTCACATTCAGCGTTGTTAGTTATCTTCCTAATTAGACTGTGATCCCCTTGAGGGTAAAGTGGTTTGACTTTCCGTGTTGTTTTTCACACAGCTCCTAAATGGATGCCAAGCATTTAACAGGTGCTCCATTAGTACATGCTGATTAACAAAGTAAAAGGCTCATAATCTTGAATGTGACCTCTTTATGTTCTAGCTTATTAAAAAGCAAGCAGCATCTTCCCTAGTGTATCTTCCCTGGGCAATTTTCTCTGCTTAAGCCACAGTTTATCCTAATCTTCAATTGTCCGGCACTAATGAGTATTATTTTGTTTGAACGTGTCTACACCAAATAATCAGACTCAAAGAGAGATGGAGTAAGAATGGTGGAAGGAGCATAGATTTCAAGTCAGATAGCATAGGGTTGAATTCAGACACCTCAACCGACAAAATATGGAAACCCCAGCAAGGCAATTAACTTTATTGAAGCTGTTTCCTCAACTGTGTACAGGCATTAGTGATCCCCTGCCTCGTAGGGCTTTTGTGAACAGTAAATCATGTGCAAAGCATGTAGTATAGTAAAGCACACAGTGGTTCACACCCAGGATCTTTCCTGCCCCTGGGCCTCTGCTTGGTCTTTATGATGTACCTATTGTGTGATTAATACATCAATACGTAAAGAGATTAGATTTCTCTTTTGTAAGGGAAAGGTCATCAACTGTCATTTTTCTTTCATGTGGCTGAAGCCAAAATCAAGTAAGATCATGCGTGTGAAAGTTACTTGACATTTGTAAAGGTAATGACAGGTAGTAGGGACAATAAACACAGCGCTGCCATGTACAGTTGTGCATTCTGTGCACTGCTCAAAAGCCTGGGCCAAAGGATGAGTTAGAGGTGAAATAATGAGAGGCTATGTCCTCCCTGTGAGAGTACATTTTTCTAATTTTCCCACTCAAAGAGAGTACCTTTTTATAATACATACAGAGGAGCCATAGTGACTAAGAGAGGGCTTAAGTGTATGAATTCAAGAGCAGACTTTAGGACCATGCTCATCAGGTTCAAATCCTGGCTTGGGCATCCTTGGGACACAGCACCCCTGTGCCTCAATTTCATCATCTACAAAATAAAACTTTTTTATAGTGCTCATAGGTTGTAAGTATTGCATGAATATATGTAAAGCACTTAGGATAGTATCCGCTAAACAGTGATTGCTCAATAAACACTCATGGTTAATTTTTATTATTTTTATTCCTGTAAATGTAATTTATAATCCCAATGAAGTCAAGTGTCACTTATAGTGAAACAACACACAGTAGTACTAATTCAAAGTAGAACTTATTCTACTTTGAGCAAGTGACCACCAGAATTTATTCTCTTGGGTAGAAAATTTTTATTTGTTATTTATTTGCTTTTTGAGATGGAGTCTCACTCTGTTGCTCAGGCTGGAGTGTAGTGGCGTGATCTCGGCTCACTGCAACCTCCACCTCCAGGGTTCAAGTGATTCTCCTGCCTCAGCCTCCTGAGTGGCTAGGATTACAGGCATGTGTCACCATGCCAACTAATTCTGTATTTTTAGTAGAGATGGGGTTTCACCATGTTAGTCAGGCTGGTCTTGAACTCCCGATCTCAAGTGATCTGCCTGCCTTGACCTGCGTAAGTGCTGGGATTACAGGCATGAGCCACCACACCCGGCTCTTAGGTGGAAAACTGTCTTGTTTAGCTCAAGCCAAGCTTTTGGTACCAACAACTTTGAGGAACTCTGTATTTGGTTTAGACCAAGCTGAGTATTTCTAGCAGGTTGCCTAAAACTTTGTCATAGATCATGGAACTTCTTATGATAACTTCTCTTTTGATGATTTAGTAACTAAATGGTGACCCTTGTTGGATTATAAACTCTTCAAGGGCAAAAACTATTCATCATTTTAGAATATATTACTCTGGCATATTATATGCAAGAAAATGCTGGCTAAAATAATAATACAAATGTCTGCCAAGTGAACTTCAAAGACACATCCCAGTAGAATATGCTGCAGTGATAGAACCCAGAGATGACAAAGACATGAATAATGTTATAAAACGATGGTTTCCTAAGCCAGGGTCTAACCACAGCCTCCCTCCCCCTTGGAGGGAGTCATCAACGATGCCTTGTCATTATTCTTAAGAGTTACAAAGCCATTTCCTGGCACTTCCTGACTGTGATCAATGGAGGAATGTAGGAAAAAAAGGGAATGGGGAGATCAGGGAGGGAGGGCCTCTCTGAACTTCTTCCAGGAAGAAAAGAACCATTTGTTTTACCAGTTCTGGGACAACTTTCAAAAAGACAGCCAAATACTTTCCGATTTGATTAATTTCGCCAACCAACGAAATTAAAATGTCCTTGATAAGAAAGGGGTGAAGGAATGTATAGAGGAAGAATTCAGGAGATTTCCAATATGCTTAGTTTCAAACCAAACATACTACAGATTTTTTTTTTTTTTTTTGAGACAAGATCTCTCTCTGTTGTCCAGGCTGGAGTGAAGTGGCATAATAATCGCTCACTGCAGCCTTGACCTCCCAGGCTCAAGTGATCCTCCCACCTCAGCCTCCCAAGTAGCTGGGACTACAGATGCATGCCACCACACCAGGCTATTAATTTTTTTAATGGAGATGGGGGTTTCGTTATGCTGCCCTGTCTGGTCTTGAACTCATGGTCTCAAAAGATCCTACTGCAAGGCTGGGTGTGGTGGCTCACACCTATAATCCTAGAACTTTGGGAAGCTGAGGTAGGTGGATTGCCTGAGGTCAGGAGTTCAAGACCAGCCTGGCCAACAAGGCGAAACCCTGTCTCTACTAAAAATATAAAAATTAGCTGGGTGTGGTAGCACATGCCTATAATCCCAGCTACTTGGGAGGCTGAGGCAGCAGAATTGCCTGAACTCGGGAGGTGGAGGTTGTAGCAAGCCAAGATTACATTCCACTCCAGCCTGGACAAAAAAGTGTAACACTGTCTCAAAAAAAAAAAAAAAAAAACCAACCCTCCAACCTTGGCATCCCAAAGCTCTGGGATTATAGAGCTGGACGTGTGCCACTGTACCAACCCTCCATGACTTTAACTCTCATACATGGTAATCTTTCAGCTCCTGCTCCACTGCTAACTGATTCTGTGAATTCTCCATTCAAATTCCTAAGTCTAAGTGCTCAACTGAATGCATTTTGGCTGTTTGTTTGCGAGCTGAGGGTGCTGTCCATGTAGTTTGTATATACAGAGCTGCCATTTGGCAGTGACTGTGAATTGGGCAGCTTCATGTAGCAGAAGGCCGTAGGCTAGCAAGTACATGATTGACATTTCCAGTAAGGTTGGTCTAATCATCTACTTCTTTTTCTTTTTTTGAGACAGAGTCTCACTCTGTTGCCCAGGATGGAGTGCAGTGGCATGATCTCAGCTCACTGCAATCTCTGCCTCCCGGGTTCAAGTGATCCTCCTGCCTCAGCCTCCTGAGTACCTGAGACTATAGGCACCCACCACCAAACCCGGTCAATTTTTATATTTTTAGTAGAAAAGGGGTTTCACCATATTGGCCAGGCTGATCTCAAACTCCTGACCTTGTGATCTACCTGACTCAGCCTCCCAAAGTGTTGGGATTACAGGTGTCAGCCACCACGTCTGGCAATCATCTACTTCTTAACGTTGCTTATTCCAGTTTCACTCTTTGCTTCTAAGTTCAATTTATCATGAAATTGTGTGAGATCATCACTTTTGCCCCAAGTCTGTAATAGTTCCAATCTTTTATACCATGTGAAACTGAAAATGTTACATGGTACAGAGATGTCCTGTATTTATTGATTAGTTATTTGAGATTACTATAAAATATGTGTTAAGGCTTTGACTTGTTAAAATGTATGAAAGATAAACACAGAATAAAGTTTAACCAGAATTTCCTCATCAAATCTGAACAAAGTTTCACCGCTCTGGTGGCAATTAAGTCAGTATTTTGAAATCAGAGAAACTGGTTCAAATTACTAATAACAACTGACAGTAAACTCCTACTTCAAAATTTAAAATCTTGAGCTTATCTGGTCTTCATCGTAACTTAGAAACCATGAATAAAACATGTACTGTGTTATTCCATGCAGTTTACAAAAAGCAGAGCCATTGTTTAACAAGAAGAAATTTTTAAATCCATGACAAGTTGCATGGGAGAATACAATCCAATTTTATTTTCTTCATGACTCCATTTATTTAATATGAAACTTTTTTTTTAGAAAAATATATTTCCTTTTTCTTTTTTAAAATCCAATTTTTTAATTATGTTCAGGGGTACATGTGCAGGACGTGCAGGTTACCTGGGTAAACGTCTGCCATGGTGGTGTACTGCACAGATCATCCCATTACCAAGGTATTAAGCTCAGCATCCACTAGCTATTCTTCCTGATGCTTAATATGAAACTAATTTTCTGTGCAGACTCTTCCATCAGCTCCTAGAAGCTGATATTCAAAAATAGGTGCATCTGTAGTCCCTTGCATCTACTCCCTCATTATGAAGCTAACCTTTCCCCTTCATGAAGTTGGCATTAACGAGATAAAGTTGGGAAATGAGTTTGGAAAGCTAGTATTTAGATGGCACAGTGGTACTTAAATCTGACTCTCAGAAGCCTGGCAGTAAAGTCTATAGCCAGAAATCAAATCACAGGGGAAACTAAGAGAACTCTGACCTGCTGCCATTTTCTCCAGATAGCAACCGAGCCCAGCTGTCAGGGTGAAATCCTGACTGACTTAATGACTGCATAAAATGCCCCGAGGAACACCTGTCTCATCAAGAACATAAAAAGGTAAACAGGGCCAGGGTTGGTGGCTCACACCTGTATTCCCAGCACTTTGGGAGGCTGAGGTGGGTGGATCACCTCAGGTCAGGAGTTCGAGACCAGCCTGGCCAACATGGTGAAACCCCATCTCTACTAAAAATACAAAAATTGGCCAGGTGTGGTGGCTTATGCGTGTTATCCCAGCTACTCAGGAGGCTGAGGCAGGAGAATTGCTTGAACCTGGGAGGCAGAGGTTGCAGTGAGCTCAGACCGTGCCATTGCACTCCAGCCTGGGCAACAAGAGAGAAACAAACAAACAAAAAATCAAGTCACAAAATGCCAGCTTTCATCTCCTTTTCTTTTATAATGGATTAGAATCCAAATCAGTGTCTTTTAAAAGAGTATTCTTTAATCTGATTGTACTATCAATCACGGCTCGAGTTAAGTTTATTGGAAAAATATAAAACTGTGCAATAAGAAATCATACAGAAGAAAAAAAATGAAAAATCAGAAAAGTACCCTCCAGCCCTGATGGTTTTTCCCTTTGAAGTGGAGATTCACTTTGAAATTTTAAGTGTTTTTTGGTGTGTAGAAATAAGAATTCTATTATTTTAAAATTATTATAAGCATGTTGTAATTACAGTTTAGAAATGAAATTTCTATGAAATTGGTGCTTTGAGGAGGACTGACCAAGGGTTATTTTAAATTATACATTTTTAAAGCCATAAGACTTTAAATTAAGTGAAGGTCTGTATTGTGTAAGAAAAAAATTATGGATTTCTTTTTTAGAATATTTATAACCCTGAAGGAAGAGAGGTCATGACATAGAGAAGCTCCGATCCTCTCTTGACTCATCTTTAATCAAACAAAAATTCAGAGGCAAACCTTGCTTAGGGCACTTACATACAAGGCGAGAAATTCTAGGGTCTTTCTGTACTGCTGCCACATTCAGATTGGAGAAGCAGGGGTTCAAGAGGAAGCTGAAGAACCTTCTTGTACAAGCTTAAGTCACTTTTTAAGATATTTTCAGTGTTCTTTCAGATAAAAATGAATGCCGAGGAGTGCTGATAGTTACTCATAGTCTGAAAAATTTGTAAAATACTTTTTTTTTTCCTTTCTACTGCAGGTGACTTCTCCTCTTTTTTTTTTTTCCTGGACTGGCATTTATTTTCATCAAAATAAGTAGTCAGGTTGATTTATTTTACCCTAATTCACCTCATACAAAGGAAGTTGCCAACAGACTGCACAATGTAGTCCACTATACACAGGACATCCTCCTTCTGCGGCATCCATAATGATTTCACAGTTAGAGGTTAGTAGGACCCCCAAGGAGTGGAACTTTCTGGAAAAACAAACTCCAAATTCTATCTTCCCTTCTAGGTATTCATCAGAACTGTGTCTGTTCAGACCTGTGGTTCCAACAAGAAGAAATTCTAACAACAGGAAGAAATACATAGTATGAACTGGATCTAGAAGTAGAAGCTGCACCTTGCAAGGAATTAAAGAGTGTATGGTATTTTGTTCTAGTTATTTGATAAATACGTTCTTCAAAGTGTTGCCCAGTCCATTCTGCTAACTTCTACCATAATTCAGTATAATAATTCAATAAGTTGCCAATACTTACTGAATATGTGTGTAAAATCTTTATTGCCATGACTACTTAAATTAATTCAAATATTGAGGCCCTACTCTGAAAGTTTTTGCTGGGTACAAATCCTACTGGAAAGGCAATTCTGTATTTTGAATTCTGGATGTTTCCTCATAAACTCCATCACCATTAGCTACCATTTCCATAATCCCCATTTATGTAATGAGGAACATCAGCATCATTGCTAAGCTTAAATATGTTAATTCTTCACTTTCTAAGCTTTTGCCACAGGAGAGCATGGTTCATTTTTTAAAATGGTATCATTAGGTTCTGCGTAGGTGCAAAAAACATATGTGGTTTTTATCTGCCCAGGATTCATTCCCCCCTCCTTTTTTTTTTTTTTTTTTTTTTTTTTTTTTGCCACAAAAAAGCCCAGTGGGTTTACCCAAAGGGAAACAAACAACACCACCACAGGGAGGCAGGGT
>CAUYLG010069913.1:0-29849 GCA_963573385.1 Cacajao melanocephalus
CATAGTCCGATATTTCTTGGAGACTTTGCTCATTCCTTTTTACTCTTTCTTCTCGAATCTTGTCTTCCCGTTTCATTTCATTAAGTTGGTCTTCGACCTCTAATATCCTTTCTTCTGCTTGATCAATTCGACTGTTAAAACCTGTGCATACTTCGCGAAGTTCTCGTATTATGTTCTTCAGTTCCATTAATTCACTTGTATTCCTCTCTAAATTATCTATTCTCATGAGCATTTCGTCAAACCTTTTTTCAAGGTTCTTAGTTTCTTTGCATTGGGCTAAAACATGTTCTTTTAGCTCAGAAAAGTTTCTTACTATCCACCTTCTGAAGCCTAATTCTGTTAATGGATCACACTTGTTCTCCATCAGGCCTTGTTCCCTTGTTGATAAGGAACTATGATCTCCTATAGAAGGAGAGGCACTCTGATTTTGAGTATTCTCAACCTTTTTACGCTGGTTTCTTCCCATCATTGTGAGTTCATCCACCTGTCGTTTGTAATTGCCAACTTTCAAATTAGGTCTCTGAGTGGACGTCCAACTTGTTGATTCCCAGCGCTGAAATCTGAGCAACCCACTGTGCCAACTAAAACAGCGGCATTAAGATTCATGGTGCTTTTCTGCCCGGGAATCCCTGGTCTGGCCTCCCTCTTGATCCCCTTTTCAATCAGGTAAGTAGGCGACTCTGCCTTCTCGGAGCTCCAAACGTCAAAGGGGACCCAGTCCCGTTTACTCTGCATTGAGAACTGCAGCGCCAGGGCGCCAGGGCGCCGGCAAAATCGCCACGCCAGCCACAAGAGTCTCACTGGTGACCCGTGGGGCCCCTCCTCTGGGGATCTCCTGGTCCGTGGGCAACAAAAATTCATCTGTGTGGCGTCCTCTCGTTTTGTGTGCTTTCTCTGGGAGCTATAATCCTGAGCTGCTAGTAGTCAGCCATCTTGGATCTCTCTCCCTATTGCAAGATATTTTTGTCTTTGGAGGAGTTCTTTGGCAGTTAAGATGTTTCAGTGTACATATAGATGTGTCAGCATTTTCTCCCTTTGTGGTATAAGCTTTCTGTGAATTTACCAACGCTGGTTTATTATATGTTAGACAGCCAACACAAATGAGTGCAATTAAATCACAGTATTTGGGGGATGAGGTCCAGGAAGTGATATTTTCAAAGCATCTTAGTTGTCCTCATGGCAGTCAGGGTGGAGAACTACTGGGCTAAAACATGGCTTAGAAGAAAAGGCGAGGATTTGGAGCTAAAAAATTGTAGATAAGATTCTTGCAATTCCTTTTAATAGTTGTATCTTTAATTAAGTTACTCAGACGTCTCTAAGGCCATAATTGAAAAATGGAATGATAGTATACCTGTCTTGCCTACTTGTTTTGCAAAGTTATATGGGTAAAAAAAGAGATTTGTGTGAAGGAACATTATATGCAGATGTGATTATAACAAAAAAATATTCTCTTGACCATTTCCAGAAGTGGATAGACTAAGAGCTGGCTACCTTGTTTTGTAAAATAGTAACTACTTTATGGACTTTGATTTAATATTTTACCATCACAAAAATTTTGATGCCATATTTTACTACATTTGTGTAATGCTACAAGGTTGAAGACCTAAAGTCAAAAAGCAGAACCTTAAAGAAACAACAGTTGACCCTTTCTTGTCTGACATATTCTAATTGTTTAAAATTACACAAACGCTTATTGTAATTAAGATTAAGTGTGTAGTCTCAGTGTCAATATTATAATTGTTTAGTATTAAAATTCTCTAAAAGTGTTGTGTTTAAGATATGCACATTAAAAATAGGAATTTTCCAGAAAATAGTAAGAACTCCACAAAGCACAATGGATCACCACAAATTCACTTATTTTGTAGATTCCCATTATATTTGTTAAGAATACAAGGACATATAGTATGTCTCTGTACTGTAGGAAGCCTGGCATACTAGTGTCAGTCATATAATTGTATAGGAATGATCATACTCATGGTATTATTCCTTATTTTAGTTGAGAAGAAGGTGGTATTGTTTAATGACAAATTGAACCTAAGGATGGGTTCCAGAGTTGTTTTCTCTACTCATTCGTATATGATAGTAGGTGAATTAAGCTCCCTGAGGCTCATATGTAAAATGGGTTCTCTGTTGTTTTATAACATGAAAAACTTAGTGGCTGAAAACAACAGTAATTGTTTGTCATCTCATGGTTGCTGTGGGTCAGCAATTTGAGGGGCATTGCTTGGGTTTCTGGAGGTTGCTGTCAGATATCAGCAGGAGTGGCAGTTTTATAGGAGCATCACTGGAGCTAAATGATTCACTTCCAAGGTGGCTTACTCACTTGACTGGCCAGTTGGTGTTGGCAGGTTGGTTCCTTTCCATGAATGGCGTTGTCTTGGGACTGTTCTCATGAGATGGGAGCTGACTTTCCTGAGATTCAAGCCACCGAAGTGGACACTGTATGCCTTTTATGATGTCATAGGCCTTTTATGAAGTCATATACCATCATTTCAGCTGTATTAAATTGGTCCCACAGACCAGCCCTGATTCAGTATGGGAGGGAGTTACACAAGGACATAAGGCAAGGATCATTGCAGAATGTCTTGTGAAGGTAGGCTACCTGAGGGTAACAGTCTCTACCTGATATAGGATTGCTTTGAATTTCATTGTAAGCATTTATATGAGAGTCCTTTGTGAACTGTTAAAGCAGCATATAAATGTGTTCTGGAAGTGATACTATTCTTGGCCAGGCGTGGTGGCTCAAAGTACTGTAATCCCAGCACTTTGGGAGGCTGAGGTGAGTGGATCACTGAGGTAAGGAGTTTGAGAACAGCTTGGCCAACATGGTAAAACTCTGTCTTTACAAAAAATACAAAAATTAGCTGGCTGTGGTGGTGTGGGCCTGTAATCTCAGCTACTCAGGAGGCTGAGGCAGGAGGATCTCTTGAACCCTGGAGGTGGAGGTTGCAGTGAGCAGAGATTGTACCACTGCACTCCAGTCTAGGTGACAGAGTGAGACTCCATCTCAAAAATTAAAAAAAAAAAACAAGTGATACTATTCTTTTTGACCAGTAAAACTGATTGGAAGTTGAATTATTTTGCTTTGTGCCCTGTTGGCATTATGTCACGCTTTGCTCCAAATCCTTTCCTGCTTTCTTCTTTAGAATTATGTTATATCTTTATCTTATATTCTTTATATTCAAGAATTCTCCCCCTTTAATAATCAACTGGAACAAAAAGGCATTTTTTAAGTTTATCATATCTCCGGTGTAGAAGTAGTACATTGAATGGGAGAAAATTACAAACAAGAGCAGTGACTATAGCATGAACTTGTTGGTCATCTGAGTAATAGCCTCAAGTTTCATTCCAGAGCACCTACCTCCTTGAGGAAACCTCTGAATGTCTTGTTCTTTGTATTTCTCTTTTAGTACTTACTCTACCTTGCCTGGATTATAGTCTTACCATATTTTTGATTGGAAAATTCTTAAGGTAGTAGGGACTACAGTTCCTCCTACTCAGTGTCTTCCAGCACCTTTAACCTAATGCTTGGTATTTCACTGGTGCTTACTGCACTGGACTGCTGGCAGAACTCTAGAATTTGTGCTTATCTGAAAGTTCAGATGAAGAAGGTTGTATTTGCTGAGGTGGTAGTGATGGTGGTGGTGGATCCTTCCAGAACCATCTTTGAGCCTGTCTTATGGGTCCCTTATTTGCCATTGGAGCTTTTGGCCTCTCCTAAATGACTCAGATATTTGGACTGTTAGATGCTTAGTCTGGCTTCCTCACTGATGACCAAAGCAAGCAAGTGACCAAACACATACACCCCTAACAGTCATACCTAACAGTCATACCTAACATACTATTTGTTACTAAACACATAGCATATTTTTGGTAATACATGGTGTGTCAGGTATGACTTTCAGAATCTCATTGAACTCCTGCTCAGTTTGGTAACACATAGTATGTTCTTGACTTCTTAGATTAAGAGTACCCAGAATATAAAAGTGCACAACTTTCAGGTAATAAATCATAAAAATTTAATGTTTGTACTTTTTTCCGAGTTTATTCTGAGACACAGGTCTTTTTAATGGGACTTTGACACACACTTTTATATATCTTTCTGTTGAAAAACGTAGCATTGACAGTCAACTTTTGAAAAATTATCTTGCTTGTAGCTGGAGGACATATTGTAAACACATTATCAAGTTCTAGTTTCGGAATTGTGTACAGCAAAGACTTTTTTTAAAGAAGGAAATTGTAATGTCATATTTTATATTTTAGGATAATTTCATTTCATATGATTTTCCCATTATGTAGACCAATAAAAAAATTTGTATCAACTTAGGATTCTTTTTTCTTGTTGCTGCAGATTTTCTCCTGTAGATTTATTTGCTGACTTCCCTCTTTATGAGTTCTTTGCTTCCTTAGCCCCACTACCTGCCTTCTCCATCTCTTGTTTGTACCTGACTCCTTCCTCGTCTTCGAACTCAGTATCCTGATGACCATTAGAGGATAAGTAGGCTACAGGGGGCAGAGCAGATGTTGTGAGGAGCAATGTGTGCATAAATAAGAGCTGTGCAGAAGGTTAGGATTGATGGCCAAGGATGCTTTTTACTAAATAGGTAACAGAGGACCTGTGAAGTAATAACTGATAGGAGAAGACGAACATGCCACAGATATTTTGTCTTATTTATTTGTTTAAAATAGACTTTTTTTTAGGGTCATTTCTGATTCACAGCCAAATTGAATGGAAGGTACAGAGATTTCCCATTTACCCCCTACCCTCACACCTACATAGTCTCCCCGACATGATCAACATCCCCCACCGGAATGGTACATTTGCTACAATTGATGGACCTACATGGACAAATCATTATCATCCAAAGTTCATAGTTTACATTAGGGTTCATTCTTGGTGTAGTACATTTTATGGATTTGGGCAAATGTATAATGCCATGTATATACCCTTACAGTATATAGAGTGTTTTCACTGCTTAAAAATCTTGGGTTCTGCTTTTTCATCCCTCCCTTCCCTAAACTCTGGTAACTTCTGATCTTTTCATTGTCTCCAATGATTTTGCCTTCTCCAGAATGTTATAGAGTTAGAATCATTTAGTACATCAAATAGTATGTAGCCTTTTTGGCCTTTATTTTTAGTTTTCCTGGTATAGCAGATTATTTACAAAGGATCTTTGGTATTTTTCCAAGAGCTTATTTGTTTAATAGTTGCTTGAATGAGAGTTTTTTTTTTTTTAGTGACAGATTTAAATACTGAATAATTATTTAGTTTTGTTAAGTATTAATAATAACTATTTAGCACTGTTATTATGTGAGGACAGTTTGAAGCACTTTATAGATGAGTTAGCTTGTGCTTTTTATAAGTCTCACTATTTTTTTTTTCTTTTTTGAGACGGAGTCTTGCTTGGTCGCCCAGGCTGGAGTACAGTGACATGATCTTGGTTCACTACAACTTCTGCCTCCCAAGTTCAAGCGATTTTCGTGCTTCAGCCTCCCAAGTAGCTGGAATTATAGGCGTGTATTACCATGTCTGGCTAAATTTTGTATTTTTAGTAGAGATGGGGTCTCACCATGTTGGCCAGGCTGATCTCGAACTCTCAGGTGATCCACTCGCCTTGGCCTCCCAAAGTGCTGGGATTATAGGTGTGAGCCACCACGCCTGGCCAGAGTCTCACTATTTCTCATGTGAAAGAGATATCCTGTAGTCTGAATATGTGGATTATGACAACGGGTTAGAAGATTGTTTGAGACCTGTCTGGTGTATATGACTACATTATGTCAATACTCTATAAACATTCAGTTAAACCTCGATATTAAAACTTAAAAATAGGCTTTAAATATAAATATCCGATGTTAAAGTGGTGATATATAGTGAAAAGGATATGTAATAGGGGTATGAAGATGTTTACTCAGGTGCAAGGTTTGTTATTACCTGTGTGAACTTTAACACGTCACTTTTTGTCTCTTAACTTCATCTTCCTTCAGGGAAAATGGAGGTAACACATACTTCATAGGTTATTTTTGAGGACTTTATAAGCTGTTTGTAAGAATCCTATGTGAATTTAAACTCATTATAAAGAAAAGTGAGGAACTGTTTGGTTGATGAGTCAGACTTGGTTACCATCATAGACTTAAATTTTTTTGTTTTGTAGATTAATAGTAAAGATGGGAGACAATGATTTGGGGCTAACAAGTCATTACTGCTGAAAAGATGGTTATTTACAGCATCTGAGAAAAAAGCCCCTGCATTCTTTGCTGAAAATGTCTCATTGCATAAGCCTTCTTTTGTCTTCTTGTTAAAGGTATATACTTTGGGATATTCTCCTTGTGTGCTTGGCTCTTAATCTTATTTAAAAAGTTTTTTTTAATTTTTTGTCATGGAGTCTCGCTCTGTCACCCAGGCTGGAGTGCAGTGGCGTGATCTTGCCTCACTGCAACCTCTGCCTCACAGGTTAAAGTCATTTTCCTGCCTCAGCCTCCCTAGTATCTGGGATTACAGGTGCCTGTCACCATGCCCGGCTAATTTTTGTATTTTTAGTAGAGATGGAGTTTCACCGTGTTTGCCAGTATGGTCTCCATCTCCTGACCTCGTGATTTGCCTCCCTTGGCCTCCCAAAGTATTACAGGCGTGAGCCATTGCACCCGGCCGGCACTTAATCATATTTATTACCTAGTTGTCAGCTTGAGATGTTAGTCTTCCTACCAAAAGCATGAATTATATTGTCACATTTTTTGTATAGTGTCAGAGACACATTATTTCCTAACTGTAGGAAGAAAACTCTAGATTCTAAAGCACTTTTGACCAGTCTCTGTATGGGTTAAGGCATGAGGGCAACGTGGAATTAGATAGAAAGATTCTTGGGAAGAGAATAGAAATAGCCTTGTAAAGTTAAATTCCTGAGGGAGGTGATATATTAAACACAATTCTAGTTTCAATCAAAATGTCCCTATAGTTTAAAATACTTAGAGAAAAATGGTGACATGATAATGAATTAAAATTAGGAAAAAAAACAAACTATACACTTTTGAGTTTGATAATGGTTGATGGTACTTACTTCAAAATAAAGGTGTAATTGTCATCTCCTGTTAGTACCATTGACATGCTTATTATATTGTAATGTCAACTTTTTTGTATTTATACTAATTTAAGTAACTTTCTTCTGTTAACTTCAAAATGTATCATATATCTAAAGACAGAATGGTGGAATATCCTGTGACAAAAGATCTAAGAATGACTGTTCAACCACTAACCCCTAAAGTAGACATGGGGAATCAAAAAGGAATTGTCACCAGCAAGTAAGAAAGAGTACAGACAATTCCTGTTTGGTGTTATCTGATTTATGATATTGAGAATGGGGAGAATAAAAATTTAAAAACATTCTGTAGAAGCATGCTGTCAAACAGACTTTATTTTTAAAATGTATTTGTTTGGAACAACTTTTTTTTTTCTTAGCAAGCACATGGAAGGTCAGTTTAGAGGACTCAATTGAGTGACAAGATAGATAATATTCTCTCCCTGAAACTGGTTTCTCACTACCCAGGCTAAATGTGGGGAAATTCAATGGTTAACATTTCATGAATTATTTTTGGACATTTAATCTCATCTCTTGAAAGCAGGATAGACCTGGTGCAGTGGCTCACACCTGTAATCCCAGCACTTTGTGAGGCTGAGGCAGGAGGATCGCTTGAATCCAGGAGTTGGAGACCAACCTGGATAACGTGGTGAAACCCCGTCTCTACCAAAAATACAAAAAATTAGTTGGACATGGTGGCATGTGCCTCTGGTCCCAGCTCCTTAGGAGGCTAAGGTGGGAGGAGTGTTTGAGACTGGGAGGCAGAGGTTGTAGTGAGCTATGATCATGCCACTGTACTCCGGCCTGAGCCACAGAGTAAGATCCTGTCTCACAAAAAAAGAAAAAAAAAAGCCTGGCATGGTGATGCCCCTGGGCAGTCCCAGCTACTCGGGAGGCTAAGGCAGGTGGATTGCTTGAGTCCAGGAGTTTGAGGCTGCAGTGAGCTATAATCACACCACTGCACTCCAGCTTGGGTGACAGAACAAGACCTTGTCTCAAAAAAAAAAGGCAAAAAAGCAGGGTAAAAAAGAGGTATGACAGTTTGTTTAGCATAAAATGGAGAAGTAAGAGTAAAGTTGTTAAGTGAATTGCATGAATTTGGGCCTATACTGTTCCATTTTGGATTTTATGATAAAGTGGTGAGTCAGCTATGATTTTTTTTTTAAATTTAGTTCCCATAGAGACTGCCAAAAATTGCCAGTGCCGACTACATTTCAAGTCGTCATGGCGGGGTATTGGGAAAAGTTTTCAATTAGCAATAATCGCTCCTCAGATAAACCTCATTGGCTACGATACTGCCACTGTGCAAAGCTAGCTATGATTTTTTATATTAGAGGCCTCATCTTTAACTTGGTCTGATTGTCTTGTTTAAAGTTGATTTGCACAGTAATAGTTTCAAGCCCTTAGTCAAAGGAGTAGAGCAGCACATTACCTTATTTCACCTTTCTGTAGCATTCTATTCCATATTGGTTTAAAGTTCACTTATTGAATAAATAAGAGTATATTTGATATTTGAATGAATTTCAAGTCTGCCCACAGAAGTGCTGGTTAAATTCAAGACTGCAGTGAGCAGTCTTTGTAAAATTCTTCTCTAACCAGCACTCTACTGCTTAAAATGGTTCTGTGGCTTCTAGTCGCCCTTAGGTTAAGAAAAACTTACTTAAATTTGCCTAAAAGACTTACCCTCTGTGGACGTGTTTGCCTTTTCAGCTTTTTCTCTTTTTCACTCCAACATTAGCACTCTGTACTCCAATGAGACTAATTTATAGACAATTAGTTCTTGTTACCTGGGCCTTTGTTTTATTTTTAAAATTTGGATTATATCTTATTTTTTTCAGATACAGTTTGGGTATTTAGAGGCCTCTATCAATTTTCCTTGCTGTGTGCTAACAGACCACGAAATTCACTGAATGTCCTTATTTGTCTACTGTGATGTAACGTAGTAGGCCCTCCCTAAATAGTTTTTGAATCAAGGTGATCTTGAGTGATTAGGGAGACAGCAGAGACTCTACTTGAATTGACCTTTGAAGGAAGGGAAGAACATTCAAAATAAGATATAGTTTGAACAAAGACATAGTGAGAGTACCTTTTTTACTAAATTTAAGAATTAAGAAAATACAGTATATCATAAAACAAAAACTAGGAAAAAATATTTGCAATTCATGTCAAAGGAAAAGAGCTGATTTCGTAAATATATAAAGGACATCAACAACTCAATGAGAAGACCAACAATTGGATAGAAAAATGGACAAAGGGTGGGGGGGTGGGTGGGGAAAAAAAAGGACAAAGATACGAATAATATTAACAGTTCATAATAAGAGAAATGCAAAATTAAAACTTTAATGAGATGCCCTTTTTAAAAACAATTGGCAAGGAAACAAATTTGAAAACACAATGTGTCATTGAGGGTGTAGGGAACTGGGCAAATGTGATCATTGCTAATGGGAGTATGGATTTGTACAATTTTCATTGAGATCAGTTTGGAAAATTTGAAATATACATAACGTTTGAGTTTTCTACTAGAATGTATCCTATAGATTCTGTAATTGCGTGAAATAATATATATTTAAGGATATTCTTGGCAAGAACTGGAAGCAACTTAAATGCCCATCCTTAGGGGACTGGATCAATAAATTATAGTATATAATGAAATATTTATGTTAAAAATAATAAGGCAGTTTATATATACTGAAATGTAATAATCTTCAAGATATAGTAAGTCAGAAAGGTAAAGTGCAGAACAATGGATAGATTATTTTGGAGGAGACTTAAGAAACGTATTTTCTTATATATGCATAGAATATTTCTGGAGGGAATTATAAGAAGATGGAAAATACCTCTGGGGATTGGAACTCGGTAGCTGAAGAACAGGGATGGAGGTTATTTTCCACTGTATTCCTCTTGAGTATTTTAATTTTTGTATTAGGTAAAAAAAACAAGGAAGAAGTATATTAAACTCAAAATGTACTTCTGCATTACATATAGCCAACTCTGAGAAATTAGGGAATAGAAAAGTGAATTTAAAAAGAATTCTGGGGTTCATGTATCTGATAAGGGGTTGCTATCCACAGTATATAGTTTGGGGGCCAGGGTAGGTTGATCACCTGAGGTCAGGAGTTGAAGACCAGCCTGGCCAACATGGTGAAACCCTGTCTCTACTAAAAATATGAAAAGTTAGCTGGGCGTGGTGGCGCATGCCTGTAATTCCAGCTACTCAGGAGGCCGAGACAGGATAATTGCTTGAACCTGGCAGTCGGAAGTTGCTGTGAGCCGAGATCCCGCCTTGCATGCCAGCTGAGCGACAGAGTGAGACTGAGTCTCAAAAAACTCCAAACATGTCAATAAGAAAAAACAACCTTATTAAAACATGGGCAAAGGGTTTGAATTGACATATCTCCAAAGAAAATGTACGAATGGCCAATAAGGGCATGAAAAGATGTTTAATATCATTAATCATTAGGGAAACGCATATCAAAGCACCCGTGAAATTCTGTCTCACATCCGTTAGGTTGACTCCTGTGGAGTTTTTTGGAAGCTTCTATGGACAGAGCTGATCAACTTGTTCTCTCTCTTTTTTAAAAAATTAATATTAAAAAATATATAATAATTATATTAGTTTTAATATTGTCAAATACGTTATCCTTTTGTTCTCCTGCTCTATAGTATGTATGTATGTGAGCCTGACTTCTGGATGCAGATATTTTGTTCTTGATGTTGTCTTATTCTACTTCTTTCAATGCAAGAGAGAGGATTGGGGTTTTTGTCTTAGTTTGGGTTTTTTGATCTTTTTTCTACTTTAATTTGTCTCAGTCTTGTTTTGTTTGGGGTGTAAACCATTCTCAGGGACCCTTTAATTTTCCTCTGGTTTTGTTTCTTGCCATGCTGATTCTGTTTCATTCTTAGAGTAGCCAGTTACGTTCCTCCCCCCATGGAAAAAAAAAGCCAATATACATTTTTTAAATATGCTGAACGTAAACCTCCCCTCCTTAAGTGCTTTTCTCTCACCTTGTTTTGCTGCTCTGTTACAGTAAGCCTGAGTTCTGTTTGTCCTCTGCCACAAAGGCCACCTTTTCAGTTTTTCCTAGTCAATGGAATAGAACATGCCTAGAATACAAGAAGCGGAAGACATATTGTTCTAAAGTTCTTCCATAAATAAATGTGTACATATAAATTCACTAGGCCTTGTTGATGTCTGTGATAGGTGAGGTATCCAATTTAGTTGCTTCATTGATGTTTTACACTTTTATCTCTTCATTCTGTAACTTTGCTCTTTCCCTCTTTGCATTAAAGAAATATGAACTGAATTCATAGAGTCAATAGGAGCCATACTTAATTTTAAGGATAGAATTTGTCCTTCAGCTAGATATTAGGTTGCTCACTTTATTTCCTTGATCTCTTTTTCTTCCTAGTTCTCAGGTATTGAAGCCAGTAGATTTACACTGTCCACACCTTTTAATGATTCTGGGTTCATTTGTTTTGCTAATTTTTCTCTCCTGCTAGGAGATTTGCAGAAAAAAGTCTGAGGAAAAGTATTTTCTGTTCAGCTTCTTTTGGAAATACTTAATGTAGTCAAAGGGGGAATGAAAGGTATATTCTTAAGGATTGCTATTTGATTATGGCATAAAAAGAATTTTGAGTAGTAGTTTATCTGAAGTGTGATTCTCTTTTGGAAAATCTTACATCCTATTAGCATTGATTTGCATATCTTTTGCTTTTGACCAAGATATGACTGGATCAGAAGATAAAAGGCTATACATTTGCTCTCACATAAAATTTAATTTTAGGGTAATATAATCTTCTAGCTAATTTGTATCTTTGTTTAGAGCATTTTTGACTGAGGAGTCTGGTTGGTTAGAAGTCATGCTGTTGAGGCCATTACATTGGAGATTAATCAAGAGTGGTCTTGTTGCTTACAGAGGAGCCTTATCCCATCTCTTTGCCCAACACATATTTTTGTTCTTAAGCAAACTAACATTGGGAAATTGGGGTCAGGGAAAGTGTTTGTTCTACTAGTAGTTCCCACCAGTTACAGGAGGGGACTAGGGTAGTGCATTGGTTAACATCAGCTTTGTATTTGAAAAGTAGAGCACACTAATATGATTATGAATGTTTTAATAGTAGGTAACAGACTACAGAAAAAGTAGTAGTTTAAAATTAATTGCAGTTTTGGTTTAAAAATGTGGTTGATTTTGTTCTGTATTTGCTTTTATATTTGCTGAAAGTGTTACAGATAAAGATTATGCTTTAAATACTGTAAAATGTTTTCCTATTATTAACTAAATGATGGTGGAAAATGTTATATTTGAAAGGTCATGTTGATTTTCTGGCATTTCCAGTTTTACATTTTATGTATACAGTTGGATTGCTTTAGCTTCTAGTCGAGTTTTAGAAGATCCAGGTAAGAAATGTAGAAGATAAAATGCAAAAGGGCACAATTTTTTGGAATGCACATATATTTTATCTTTCTTTTGTTTCAGCAGTGAAATTTCAAATTCTAAGAGGCACTTGAGAGTGCTAAAAGGACAGCAGAATAATAAGGATCTTCAGTAATTGTGAAGTTTAAAGACAACGCTGATAATATTTTTTATTAATCGATGTTGCATGTAGACTTAGTACTTTTCTTCCTTTTCTACCCCTTCTTCATTTTAATGAGACATGAACCTTTACCTTTTACATAGTGGAGTGAATTAATTGAGTATTCAGAACACTTTTCCAAATAAGTAGTATCAGAATGCTGCAGTAGCAGTTATGAAATCAATAACTCATCATGCCCTATGTTTTATTGGGAGTGTTGAATATTTACTGGGAGTTGTGAATAACTGGAGGCAGTGTAGCATAGTACTTAAATACATAGGTTACACGGTCAAATAATCTGGATTCAGCTCTGCTATTTACTGTCTCTTTGAGCCTGGGAAGATTTTTTTAAGCTCTCTGAGCATCAGTTTATATCTTTTAAAATGAGGATAAAAATAAGGTTAATGTGAAGATTAAATGAGGTAATTAAAATAACATAATTTTTAATATTACTGTGTTTAATACAGTGATGTAAAATTTTAACCAACACAAAATGAGTATTCTCTGTGAACTGAGGTTTTTATTTTATTAGTTTCACAATAAAAATATTTAGTTTTTTTTCTTTTCCCAATTAATGCTTCATTTAGAGTTTGTAGATTTTTATCATAATTTATGGAGGAGTAATATTGACTGATTTTTGTGACTGGTTAATCACTCTATCTTTATTTAAAATGAAACAAAACCTCACTTATACCATTAGCCAAATATTTTTATATTTTATATTTGATAGTCATCTAATGTTTGTACTGAGGTTAATATCCAAAATGTAGGAAAATGTTGATATAATTTTGGCTGAGGAAAAATAACCTTTAAAGTATTTACTGGAGGATTATGTTACCTACATCTCACTTTTATTTGTAAAACTCACTTTTCATCAGGGATTTTATTATGATTGGTTTTGCTTAACGTGTGAAGAGGCGAAATTGCCACTTTTCTTTTTAATTACTTGGATAACAATTAGTTGGTTAGAGAAAGGTTTTTTAGGTGATATACCTAGTCCTTTTTTGCGGAACAAAGCTACATTAGGTTCTGAGAAACTTTATTATTCAAAATTGGTAGATATTAATTTAAATTGCATCAAATTTTTATATGGCCCATATATTTTTATCTAGCTCATATATTCCCTAAAGCCTATCAAAATTGTTATTGAATTTTCTTTCTAAGCCATTTATTGTCACAGTCATTGTGAAACTCCCTACATCAACATCAAATGATATTTGCTTGGAATTCCATTATTTAAAAAAAAAAAAAAAAGAAAGATAAAAGCAGAGTGGCTCTGATTGAGGCAGGCTCAGAACTCTGTTCATAAGTTTCTTATAAAATGGTAGAGATAAGGAGATTAGTCTCAAGGCTACTGAGCTGTTGATTAAGATGAAAACAACCTTTCTGGTGACCGGTATAAAAATAATTTAGTTTCATTTACTATTATTGGTGCTGTTTTGCAAATGGAGCCCTAACTTATCTTTGCTGCTATAAACAAGAATATATTAGAAGCTTCCCTAAATGAGTGTCTTTTCCCCTGTTACCCAACTACCCACCTGACTTGTGTTTATTAAATGAAAACAGGTATGAAGTAAAGATCAGACAATTAGAAGTGTTATCATTAGAAGTGTAAATAATTTCATGAGTATGTTGACTTTGTAGCAGGAGTCAGAAATGGTCTTTGAACATGGGCGTAGTGATGATGATGATGGGACATATCATAAAAGATACGGTTAGTACTGTGAGGGAGGGGCCATTCTGATATTGGAGGGTAAAGGCCTGAGGTTAGAATCATAGGTAGTTGGAGGTAAGGTCGTCTGCTCAAATAGATGAAATGAATTGCTTACTCATTGGCATACCTAAGACTTGAATCCAAATCTTATTTCTGCCTTGCCACAAAGCATAGCAGGAACAGAAAACACGTACCACTAAAACAGAGTGGACACTCAGTTCTTTGGGAGGGACACATGTATGGAGAGGTAATAGCAGATGGGTTCCATGGCTCTCAATACAGTTTGATCTGGCCACTTATTTTCTCCCTTACTGTTCTGACTGGCATTTAAAGAGTGTAATATCTGACATAACCATATGAAAATATCAACATTATAAATGGGTGGTAATATAAACCATATCTACAATTAAGCAGTCAAGATACATTTATTTAGCATCTGCAAATGCTTAGCAAAATTCTAAGAACTTCAGGATGTACAGAAAGGAGTGAGACATGGCCTATACCCTTTAGGGGCTTACAACTTGGTTGGGGCGTTACCTATACAACGGTAACTAACACTCTTGGGTGGTAAATGAAGGTGTGGCTAGTGAATGCCAGAGGAGTTTGGAAGTGGAAGAGAGCCTTGTAGGTTACAGTGCTAATATAGGGTTTCCCAGACAGATGAAAATTAATTTGGTTGCTTCTCACCTGATTAGGTCTTATGAGTAATTTTATGTGTTTACCTCTAAAGGTTTTGGGTTCATATAACTTGTTAAGTTACAGAGCTGGGACTTGATTGCAAGTGTTTCCCTGACTTCCAGTCAAGCACCATTCCACAATTGCCCAATGTTGTGCACAGGTTGGCAGGAGGTTTCTGTTGCAAGAAGACCATTTTTGCTTATCAGTCTTCAGTGTGTTCATTGGCAGGTCAAATTCACCCCGCTGGTCTTCTGGATGTTTTTTGATGGTGCACCCCCAGTTTCAGTTACTCTGAGCCCCTTTTGTTTCTTGATTGGCAAAATAGCTAAAATTGCTAGTTAAATATGAGTTTGGTAGATCTTTCTCTTTAAGGTGATTTTTCTACTAAGAAATTATTAAAGTGAGATGGAGTATTTGTTTACACTATATGAAACATAGCAGCAGCTGGCATTTACAGTGGACTTCTTTGTTCAGTTAGATTATTTTGGTGTTCTATGTTACGAATCGTTAACTTGAAGATTGATACATAAATAATGCCATTAAAAATAACAAGATAAATAAATTTAGAAATAGCTGCATCAGAGAATAAATATACTTCTCAAAAACACATTTTGTTTTTCCCCTACCTGGATATTTCTGTATTCAAATGGTATTTCTCATTTTAGCACAAAGAAAGGCCTATAAACGTGACAGTTGAATTTAGGCTAACGAAGAAATATGAAATACATTAGAACTTGAATTACATAGTACAAACCTCAATCCACTGCTGATTCTTTAAGGCAGTGTTTTCTAACCTTTTTCTTTTTTTCTTTTATTCTTATTTTAAGGTAGTGAACCCTCCTTCAAAGAAAATCTTGCTTGAAATTCCATTATTAAAAAAAAAAAAAAAGAGATAAAAGCAGAGTGGCTCTTACTGAGGCAGGCTAAGAACTCTGTTCATTTAGCACCTGTTCCCCCCAGCCCTCAAGACTCCTGGGTATCATTAGGAGACCATGGAGCACAGATGGAAAAATACTGCTTTTAAGGAAAATTTAACTAACACTTCCTAAAAATCAGCTGTTAATTGGGAAAAAAATTCTTAATGCCTTATAGTTGAGTGGGTTATGAAGGTTACTTGATCCTTCTTATTCGTTTTTACTGCCTTTGGACAAGAATGTTGTGCTATGATTTATTGAAGAAACACATGCACACAGGTGCACACACACACACACACACACACACACACACACACACCAACCAGAAGTTCAATATACAGATATATGTAATAATCTACATATGTTCTGTTTTTGTTTTTTTTTTTTTTTTTTTGAGATGGAGTCTCGTTCTGTCGCCAAGGCTGGAGTACAGTGGCATGATCTCAGCTCACTGCAACCTCTTGCCTCCCAGGTTCAAGCTATTCTCCTGCCTCAGCCTCCTGAGTAGCTGGGATTACAGACATGTGCCACCACACCCAGCTAATTTTTGTATATTTAGTAGAGATGGGGTTTCACCATGTTGGCCAGGCTGGCCTTGAACTCCTGACCTCATGATTTGCCCACCTCAGCCTCCCAAAGTGCTGGGATTACAGGTGTGAACAACCGCACCTGACCTTTTTCTTTTTTTTTTTTTTAAATGAGCCAGGGTCTCATGGCTCTGTCACCCAGGCTGGAGTGCAGTGGTGTGGTCAAAGCTCACTGCAGTCTCGATCTCCTTGGCTCAAAAGATCCTTTCACCTCAGCCTCCTGAGTAGCTGGGAGCACAGGCATGTGCCAGCATGCCTGGTTACATTAATTTTTGTTTGTTTGTTTGTTTTTATAGAGACAGGGTCTCCCTGTGCTGCTCAGGTTTGTTTCAAACTCTTGAGCCCAAGTGATCCTCCTGCCTCGGCCTCCTAAAGAGCTGGGATTACAGGCATGAGCCACTGTGCCTAGTTCACTTATTTTTTTCTGTGTATATTTATACTTAAGGCATAAGTATAATTTATTTAAAAAATAACTTTCTCCATAAATATCTTCAATTGTTAAGTAAAACTATCAGGTAAGAGATGGAGATAGTCATTTGTGTGCACATATACAACACACACACACAATTTATGGCACGTGGTTGTATAGTGCCATTCAATTTAGGCCTCCAGAACTTAATATCACATTCTTAGAATGATGTAGTTTATATGGACAGCTAAGTGGTTTATTAATTTCTTCAATGAAACTGTATTGAACATTGAGCACTTAAGTGCAAGGCACTGAAGTACAGCATTGAACAAGTGTTTCTGCCCTGACAGAAATCACAGCTGATTAGGGGTAAGGATGAGAAAATCAGGTCTGATAAATGCCGTGCTAGCATTTCATGAGTATGGGAAGGATAGAGTTTTATGGGAACACATAGGAAGGGAATCAGTCCGATTTGGACAGTCAGAGTGGACTTCCTGATACAGTGACATCTAAGCTAACATGAAGTATGGGTAAGAGCTGGCCAAAACAAAGAAAGGTGGGAGGAGTGATGTAGTCAGAAAGGAGAGATGTATAAGGGCCCAGAGACAAGTAAAAGTATGGCATATTCTAGAAATTGTATGGAGCTGGGTTTGGTTGAAGCATGATGTACTGTGAAAGACAGAAACTGGCCAGGTGTGGTGGTTCACACCTGTAATTGAAGCACTTTGGGAAGGTGTGTGGATCACTTGAGCTCAGGAGTTTGAGACTAGCCTGGGCAACATGGTGAGACTCCATCTCCACAAAAAATAAAAAAATTAGCCAGGTGTGGTGGCACATACCTGTGGTTCCCACTACTTGGGAGGCTGAAGTAGGAGGATTGCTTGAGCCTGGGAGGCAGAGGATGCAGTGAGCTGAGATTGCACCACTGCCCTCCAGCCTGGGTGACAGAGTGAGACCCTGTCTCAAAAAAAAGAGTGAAAGTGGTAAGACTAGGAATCTAATCATAATTAGCCTTGTATACTAAATCTAAGCAGCTTGATACTATGCTATAGAAAATGAGGCGTTATTGAAGGATTTCAAGCAAAAGAAAGGATGATTTCTGTTTTTTTTACGAGTGGTCACTTTGGCTCACTACCATGTTGACCTTTGGGCAGCTGTTTGGATGATAGAGTCATTCTCTGAAAGTAGAAGAACCAGAGAATATAGAATGCTGTGTAGTTTGTCTTTCTGTGACATCCCCAATTGCCTCTATCCTTTATAAAATCCATCTTTCTTCATTTTATTTTTATGGCCCTCTTAGCCTTTTCACAAGGCTGGAATAATTCCAAAGAACAATGCTTAATGTTCAATATCTATATAGATACTATGCAGAAATGTCTTTACTCTTTCAGTTTCATAGAAACCGGTGTGATGCCTGGCAGGCAGCAGATGTTCCAATAAATGTTTATTGATGTGCATGGAGTAAATACCAAAGAAAGAGATGTTGATTCGCATTTTTTTTTTTTTTTGATAAGATTTTTCTGCTTCTCCCAACATGTCCTTTAGGGCCAGGCAATTTCAGTGTCAGCTGTTTCTTAACAAACTTACCAGGGTACAACCACTGTATAATAGTACTACTAATGATAATTAATAAAACACTGTACATGTTAAATAGTCCTCAAAGTCATAAGCTTTTTGGTTTACTAGTGGACCTCAAATTCAATTAACAGTTGTATATGTAGGTATAATACGCAAAGAATAGTGAAAAGCTTTAACTCATCTCAACAATTATTATTTGGAAATAAGTGTAGAAGGATAATTTGTAAATTGAAAAAAATTTTTTATACCTGCAAGGGAACTTCTTTTCTAACATATTTCTGAGAATGATCATAAAGGGGACTTACTTTAAAACTAAGTGGAGCACGGTGGCTCACGCCTGTAATTCCAGCACTTTGGGAGACTGAGGCTGGTGGATTGCTTGAATTCAGGAGTTTGAGACCAGCCTTGGGCAACATGGTGAGACTCCATCCCTATGAAAAATATAAAAAATTAGCCAGGCCTGGTGGTATGCATCTGTAGTCCTAGCTATTGGGAGGCAGAGGCAGGAGGAACACTTGAGCCCAGGAGGTTGAGGCTACAGTGAGCTATGATCATGCCACTGTACTCCAGTGTGGGCAACAGAGGGAGACCTTGTTTCAAAAAAACCCAAAGAACCAAACAAAAAAAACAACCCCCCGTCAATATTGCATATTTTACTTAACTTAGTAGTTTGTAACATTTTTTTCATGGTATTAATTACTTAAATGAAATTAAATTACCTGATTTACTTTTAGAAGCTAAAACACATATTTTTAAGTATTGCTCAGTTTTAGAAAATTAGCAAAATTAAAGTTGTTTTTTTAGTGGTTTAAACCCATTACTGGCTTTGTTTAATAAGTAGTCAAATTTTTTCATATTTAGCCAGTGGGATCACCAAGCAAGCTCTTGTGTCTTTTAGATGTACTTTCATCTTTTTCTAAGCATTTCTCAGTGGCTACGGACAATGTTTAGGCTCATCTTAAACATTCCCTACCCTAACCCCAGAATCAGTAGCGAATGGTATTAGACTCTTAAGATTTGAGTACTAGATGTATTCATTGCTCCTTCTATGGTTTTGCTTCTAGGGCCCCACAGCATTCTTCCCTGATTCCCCCTGGGTATTTAAGTCTCCTTTTCCCACAGTCAGCACTATTCTCCCAACTCATTTGCTGAATCCTACAGTGTACCTTAAGTAGTTTCAGAATTGTTTCACTTATTTTTTGCATTCCCCACCCCGCCAACTTCCCAGCCCAAATACCTCCCATAGCATTTGATTATATACCCTTGGGTTGGGTGTAATCAAATAATGTGTCCAAAAGTTAATTGGATTAGTCCCTTTTCCTCCCCCACCATAGTGGATGACTGTTTAATTCACTGCCTTGTTTAGATTTCAAGTGTCTGATGGGGCAAAGACCATTTCTTTAGATATATAGAATCAAAATGTGTGGTATAAGTCAAGAAATATTAATGAGATTGTTTTGCCTTGCATTTAATATCTTTCATTAGACACTGTCACGGAAACAAAATGAGGTGTGCAGTTTTTTCTTTCCTCTTCCTTCTCTTTTTCCCTCCTCCTTTCCTTCATTTCTCTTTTTTGGTTTCTTTCTTTGTTTTTTTTTGTTTTTTTTGTTTTTTTTTGTATGGAACATTTCTCTACCTTCCTGCATTTTACTCAGAATAGTAGAGGCATTTCTGCTGTTAATGAAATATATGCATTCCTGAAAAATTTTTAATTTTATAAAATTATACCATAAAATTTTAGGGCCTGTAAAGAAAACAGGGCTAGGAACAGATCATTTGAAACCAGTGGAATTTTGCAAACAGAGCTAACAAAATAGAAGTTGTAATAAAAACAGTAGCACTATTAAATCCCTAGTGGCATTTGCACCCAGCATCACATCGATCTTTGCCTGAAATCCTGGTTTTCTTCCTTTGTTGTAGGTCCTTAAAGTCATCTACTTCTAATACAGACCAATTTCATCAAAGTTGAAAATCTGCTCCAGGGTATTGACCTGTTGATTTTATTTTATTTTAAACACAGGGGAAAATATCTTTGCATTTCTTCGTTGGTGCTCTCAGCCGCCTTTAACAGTGGAAAGTCTTGAAGCCACCAAATGAGACTTTTGCTTTAATTGGGAGAAAACTTGCTCTTGGTTGGATCAAAACCTTCATGTACTGGGGAAAATTATATATGAACCAGCACAGCTTTCACGTAATACTGATGTCATTTTCCTACGTATCAGCTAATTTGCATTAAGAAATATCTACTGTAGCAGAAAAGACTGTAATATTAATTTTGTTTTAGTATATAAAGATACTAAATACCCATTACTGAAGATTTAAGTAATATGGAAAAATATAAAAAAGTAAAATTCATTTAATTGCAAATAAATACCGTCATCATTTTCGTTCATATTCTTATTACTTGACCTCTCTCTATGATGATGATGATGATTATAAGGATGATGATGAGGATGATGCTGTGTGTGTATAAAATTTCACATAAATGGGTTCATATTATACATGCAATCTTCCAACTTTTTTGGAAACAGAATATAAAGCAATATAACTGTATATTGCCCTTTTTAATGATTGCAAATTATTCTACTGTATGCATGCCATAATTTATTTACATATTTGTGGACATTTGGTTGTTTTCAGTTATTCATTGCAGTAAAAATTGTATATTGAAAAATGGTATACATCCTTGATCATATCTTTGAATCCATAAAAGAAATTCCTGGGGTGGTGTTTCTGCATCATCAGCAGGTGTATTCATGTAACATTTTGGTACATATTACCATATTATATTTGTCAGTTTGATAGACTAAAGTGATACTTTGTTTTTATTTATATTCATTTTATTATTAGTGTGTTTGCACATCTTTTTATGTCTTTGTATACTGTCCATATTTTGTTTCAGTGAAATACTTTTCATGAATTTTATTCCCCTTTCTCTCAGAACTTTTGTCCTTTTTCTTATACTTCATAAGAATTGTGGATGTGGGGAAGAAAAAAATTAAAAAAAAAAGAATTGTATAATTTTAGAGATACTGAGCCTTCACGATTAATAAATGTTATAATTTTTTATATCCTACTGATTGTCTTTAAACCTTATTTATGGCATGTTTTGATTTTCATGTAATGAAATCTATCAGTATTTGTCTTTTATGTTTTTGGGGTTTTGTAAAATGTTCAGAAAGGCCTCTTTCCACCCTTAAAAGACTGTTGCCTTTATTTTCTTTTATTATTTTTATATTTTTATTTATTACATTTAATGTTTGACTTATCTGGAATTTGTTTTCTTATAATGAATTTAATAAATATCCACTTTGATTTTATTCTCCCTCCAAATTGTAGCTAGTTGTTTCAACATAACTTGTTAATTCAACTTCTTCTCTTCCCAATATGAATGTCAACTTTATCAGACACCAGTTTCTTTGTGTCCTTGGAACTTTTTGTGCATTTAGTATTGTATTAGTCATTTCTGCAAAACAACCACCCAAATCGGTGGCTTAACACATTTATTATCCCACACAGTTTCCATGGGTCATCAGAAATTTAGGAGTGGCTAAGCTTTGTAGTTTAGAATCAGTGTTTCTCTTAAGGTTGAAGTTAAGATTTCATCTCTAGCCACAGTCATTAGAAGGCTTAACTGAGGCTGGAGAATCTGCCTTGAAAGCAGCTCACTTACTGGGTGGTGAGTGGGTGCTGGCTGTTGGTTCATTTTCTCTCCATGGACTTCTGCCAGGGCTGGCTTCCCTCATGACAGGGTGAGCTGGCTTGCCTAAAAGTAGTGACCTGAGAGAGAGGAGAAAGAGCCTGGGAGAAGCTATTCTTTTTACAGCTGGCCTCAGAAGTCACATACCATCACTTATGTCACGTGTTGTTTGCTAGAAGCAGGTCACTAAGTCCAACTCATACTTAAGGGAAGGGGAATTAGGTTTCACATTTTGAAGAATGCGCCTGTTAAATAATTAGTAAACATTTTGGAACTACCTCCGCTTCCTTTTGTTTCATTTGTATATTTATCTACTTCTGCACTAATATACCTTTTAATACATTGCTTCTTTTAAAGAGTCTTATATCAAACTAATAGGATGTCACATAATGCAATGCTCTACTGTATTTGACAGCCATTAGCTTTTACTGGTCAAGTGTCTGAAAGTAGATATACCAAATAATATTGATAATAATCTGGTGACATTTTAGGTCGCTTTATTTCTCCAATTTCTCATACTTCTTTGGAATTATATAGTAAGGATCATTGTATTTCATTGCAGATGCCTGCCTATAACACATTTTAAAAAATTGTTTTATACTATTTCGTGCTTCCATAAGTAATTTTGGATGTTTTGATTGGCAGTTACGTAGTAACTTAAGGGTATTACATGTTGATTAAATTTCGCAGGTATCTTAAAACAGTGTCTTCTAATTTATAGGCAAGTATACAAAAGTCATAACAAGACATAAAAGTGTGGAGAATAATTTAAATGAGATCACAGTTCCATATGCTGCAGTACTCACCAGAGGCTCATTATAATCCCTGGACTTTTTGTGCAGCAGACACCGGAGTCTGGGTAGTGCTGTGCTCCATCTGCCTTTATCTCCAGGCCACTCAGGATAAGCTTCTTTGTACTCTGACCTCTTGGCTGTTTTTATTTATACATTTATTTTTCCTTTTTTTTTTTTTTAACATATGCTGCCAACTTGGCGTTTGTTGCCATTTCAACAAGTGTGTATATGTATTTGTGTGTACACTTGTACTTATAAGCTAAAAGGACCACAAGCACTCATTCCAAAGGAGTTTATTTTTGTTGCTTTCACCTTAAATTGCATAAATCTTTTCCTCTGGCTTGCATCTTCAGTACTGAGTCTGCACCATTGCTGTTTGAGCTCCCCATGGACTTGCAGCTGCCTTACATGGGCTGCAGGCACCCTTCCAAATCTTTAAGCCATAGTCTGAACAGATTTTATTTTTGACAGACTAATCAGAGCCTTAATGTGCTTCCCTGATGGGGGAGCCTGTGTTTCTAATTTTTTGTATTTATCATTTTGTAAAGAGTAGTAATAGTCCCTGGGCTAGCTATAAGTTTGCAGGTTAAATTGTATTTTTCATTCCTACTTTTCTGTGACTTTCTCTTTCCATCTTGGTCTCTTGGGGTCTAGTGGCCTGGTTGTTTTGAGAAGCCTTCCTACTCCTTACTCCCAACCCTGAAAAGCCATGTTGTAGGTATGATTTGAGTTGATATGGCATTCTAGTAAAGGCATTTGCATTCTAAAGAAAGCAATATATTTGAGGCATGAAGGGTAGGGATCAGGATACCATTTTCATGAGACCCAGAAACCATGTTCTTTAAAACAGTTTTTCAGTTTTGCTTATTGTTAAGCCCTAATAAGACCCTTGTGCTATTCTAAAATAAGACAGAAGTAGGGCTGCTATGTAAGAGAAGTGAATATGAAGCAGTGTTAGATAATAGGAAAAAATGTGAGGTAGCAAAGTAGATAAGGAACAGCAAAGCTTGACACTTAGATGACTGTGCTTCAGAAACTGGTTATCACATGATTTCCAGTGATATTTTTCCATTACTCATGTTATTGCCTGGTGCCCACTTTCTAATATTTTGTTTATTTTGTACATTTCTTTTTTTAGGTTCTGAGTGTTATTAACTTTTTGTTATTTCCCCTGTCTTACTTCTTCTAAGTTTTGATTTTTGAAAGGTTCTTGAGATTTTTTTTTTCTAAAAGGAGTGCTTTTTCCATTTATAGGTTTTCTTAATTTTTTTAAAGCCGATTTTGAACACAGCCCAAATGTCAGCTAAAGCAGTATTTTCTTCTTAGCTACTCAGTAAGTATTCCTGATGCTGGTAATGTATCCTTTTACTAACCCAATGTATTATTGCTTCAAGAAAAAATGGACTTAGGGTGAAATAGTTCAGTATCCTCTAATTGCTTTGCTTGGGTTATGGATAAGTACCTGGTCTGTTTCATTTACATGCATATTTTAGTCCCCACATTGTTTGCTTAAAATTCACCTTGCCTTTAGCTTCTACTTAATGATAGCAGTTATACTTTTCTATTAAATTGAAAAAAAAATAGAATACAGTGTTGAAATCCAAATTTTGTGGTTATTAGGGTTTAAAGCTTACCAAGCTTCTCCTTGCTAATGGTTATCATTTAATAGGATTTTTCTCTTTCTATAAAAAGCTATTCACTGTCTTATTTTTATGGTCAACTATTTTTGCAGAATTTAGTTCATTTTAATAACTGAAATTTGAGATTAGGCCTTAGTTGTAAATGCTGTCAAATGATGTGTATTTGGAGTTACAGGATAAGGATAAATTACAGGATTAGGGTGACTTGGGCCAGTTCTTAGAGAGGCCTAGATTATTGTTAATGGATTTTGATTTATATGGTTTCCAAAGATATTGGAGCCATGAAGATTGTCGGTATTGATGAGAAAACAAAAAAAAGCAAAACAAAAAAATTCATATCCAGTCTTATGTCTCACTTGTCTTAATATATATCTTATTTCCTGATCTGGCCATCATTCTTGCTATCTCAGATAGGCTGTTTGCACCTTTATTCTAATTATATTTTTCTTTTATCTGAGTGACTTAAAAAATGTAATTATTCTTTTCTTTCCAAAATTTTGCAGAAAAATTTTAAACATACAGAAACATTTTAAGAATTTTATAATGAACATCTTAAAACCTGCCACCTACATTCTAATTTATTTTTTCCTTTTTAGCCTTTCTCATCATGAATTTTTTTTCTTGTAATTCCAGCCCTTTTCTTCCTTTTTTTTTTTTTTTTTTTGCTCCTCAATGACTATTATATACTTTATTCCTGTGGTCCAGTTCTGGTACTAAGTCATATATTTCATTTTATTTTGTTTAAAAACAAAAATCTCAAGACACCTAAGACAGTGCTCAACACATTCTTGTTAACTGATGAATACCAGTACATATGATTGGCCTAACTGGTCAAATCTTAGAGCAGCATGAGGTTCAAAGCAGAACAAAATGATTATGTATTAGGTGTCTTATCATCTAGAAGATGGACTTTATTGGTTTATTGTCTGTAATGGACATCCTTAATTCTGTTATCCTTTTTGATATGTTATTACTAGTCCTCTTCCTTACACATAGCTAGTGCTTTATCTGAAGTAATACCCTTTATTTGATGATCTAGCCATTTTCTTTACGCAAATGCTTACGTAAACAAAACAAAACAAACACGTTAGAACATTTTGAACCTCTGGAAACCTTGCGAGGTTTCTCAGATAAAAAAATTTTGCCTTAGTGAGATAATTTGTCACATTGTTGAATCACAATTTGAAATGAGGTCTTAGATTCAAAGCCTGCCAGGTTTTCACTGGCTTTCCCTCTTTGCTGATGCTGCTTCTGAAGAGCACCTTGGACAGGGTGGGACCTGCTGTTTACTGAATCAGAGGGAAGGGTGTGTGTTTACAAGTTAAAGGAGTCCTTACCAAAAATCAGGAAGCCTTTATGAATTTCTGTATCCTAGTTGTATTTTCTTTACAGTTGTACTAGAGCATGACTTTGAAATTCATTTGTTTTTACATATTGCTGACTTAAAATTGAATACATCAGTTTTAACCTCTTCTCCTAGTATCCAGATGCTTATCTGTTTACCAATAGAAAGTTATAATTATCTCCATGAAAGAAGCAGTTTTAGAGAGATTAGCTTCATCATTGTATCAGTTGACTTTTTTATTGGGTATCTTTGCTAGAAAATGACTAACTTTATGCCTTACATAGTTACATTTCTCCTCCTTTATTATTTTTGACTAGGTTTCCTTTCTTTCTCATTTCTTTTTCTGTGTATGTGCCATTTTAGTCTTTGCTGAGAATTTTCAAGTGAGAACTACTAAGTCAGACAAGATAAAAGTTAAAGAATTAGATATTGGTATTCATGTTCTAAAGTATACTAAGTGTTTGTTTGTAAAACATTGTTTATATTTATAATGTGAAAGGAAGGAGCAAGATGGTCCAGAAAAAAAATTTTTTAATTGCTTTCTGTAGATTACTTGCCAAGATCTGCTTCCAGTGGAACAAAAATTTTTCTAATTCATCGGTTTTTCTTTTTCATCCTTGTGTTAGTCTAAATGTGTCCAAATGTCTCTTGATTTTTCACATGCTTAGGCTCTGTTTGCCAAGCCAGGGTATTGGTACCAGGGGCTGCTAGAAAGATCCATGGAGGGTGATAGCTGGATTATCTGTGATCATATATTTGTTTCTTGTGATCTTGTCACTATGGGTTGGTCAATCTGGTGTCTTAACGTAGTGTCTAGCACAGAGTAGGCACTTAATGTTGAAAGAATGAAAATACAGACTCCACATGAGAAAGGAACCATGCTGGCCTTGTTCTGTATCACACATTTATCTCTTAGTACAATTCCAGACTGATTCAGGAATTGCATGTCAGATTTGCTTGGATCCCCACTCTTGTATTCTCTGATATTCATAGTTTTATGGTTTCCTCTTTATAAACAAAATCTTGACTTTGTGTAGGCTTATTATGATGACTGAAAGGTTATATTTTACATAAGATACTGCTTTATAACTTATTATTTTCCTCTTACCTTCAAACCTCCCACACAACTTTTAAATAGTTTTTATAATTAGGATGACTTGTGGTGGATATCCACCTGGTTGCCATGGATGAGTGATTGGTGACTTTGTACAAGCTAAAATATAAACAGGCTCAAGAACAATTTTAGATGAATTCATGCATGATCAAGTCACAAGTTGTTATGGAAAGGAGAGAAATTTACAGTGTGGGTTGTTACATGGTTGAGGTCAGCATCACCAAGAAACTCTCACTTGTAAGTGCTATATGCCAGGTGGCAAATATGATTTCACTGGATTCTGAAAGCTTATTTAAAAAATATTCTCAGTTTAAGTACTTCAGCAATGAAGCAGGTATACTTGCAATTTTAAGCAATAATTTTCTCAGGAGCAGTGTTTTGAACTGAAGGAACTTGCATAGTTGCAAGAAGAAGGAGGTAACTGATAAAAATTGTTCCCTTTTTATTGGGGATGATTTTATTACCTCATTGTTTTTACTTAGATGAAAATTTTCTCAGAGGAAGTCAGGGCTAGGTACTTACTAGCGTGGTGGTTTTAAACATTTAAGGTGTGAACAAAAGACCAGATTATCTGAATGATTCTTTGGCAATTTACATAGACAAGGAGATACATTAACTTTGCCAATATGTGACTGTCATTAAACTTTAAGAAAATTCCTGGATATGACAACATAGAAATGTTGTGTTCATTTCTTCATGTGTGTATAGTTTCTTTAGTATTTACATGATAGAAACTTTTAACAGTGTTTTATTATTATGAAATATAGGTGCCCCTCACAATTCAGATAAGACAGGACTGAATTGAACCTTTTGTTTTTGAGCCTCTGAAAATAGCAACCACTTGTACCTTGTTTTCAGGTATCTTTTATTGCCCTTGCTTCCGTGGCTTTGAGTAGGATCTGCACACTATCGGATTGACATACCTCCCACGTGCTCCTTTATAATCTCTCAGGAAAACACTTGCCCTGACTTTGTTGTGCAGGCGATGGTGGCAGTGCTCTGGTCAGCAATGGAGTTGAGGAAATGAGAAGTGAAAGAGCAATGGCTTTCAGGTCTTTACCTATATTTAAAATGTTCTTTACATGATTTGCTCTGGTTTCAGCTCCTTTACTGCTGTATCTTTTAACCAGTTGTTTAATAAAAGTCAATCCTTTTTTATTTTGAACACTTAAAAGGTCTCAAACCATAAAGGCAATTTAACTTTTCTTAGTCAATAACCATCTCAGTGTTTGTTTTGGTATCTGCCAAAGTTCTTAAGAAACAGTTAAAAAACAATTAAAAATTATGGCAATAATTAATTCTGGGCTTAGAAAGAACCTTAGATATTAAATCTAACCCTTACTCCCCAACTTTTTTTGGAGACAGGGTCTTGCCCAGTCACCCAGCCTGTAGTGTGGTGGCAGAGTCATAGCTCACTGCAGCCTCAAATTCCTTAGCTCAAGCAGTTGTTCTGCCTCAGCCTCCCAAGTATCTGGGACTCCAGGTGTATGCTACTATGCCTGGCTAATTTTTAAATTTTTAGTAGAGATGTAGTCTTGCTGTGTTGCCCAGGCTGATCTCGAACTCCTGGCCTGAAGTGACCCTCTTGCTTGGGCTCCCAAATAAGTGGTTTCTTGTTACACATGAGGAAACAGTCCCAGAAGTGACTTGTTCAAAGTCATGGAGCTGGTTATAGACAGAAACAGATATCCACCTCAGGTCTTCTGAGTCTTATTACCATGCTCCTTTTTGAGTATCAGTGACTGAATGGAGTAGAAGTAATATAGGTGAGCATTATTGGAAAAGAAGACTTCTGGAGGCTCAAAATTCAGGGAATGTGAGTTTAATAAAACTTTTATTTATGTTTCCCCCTTAATTTACATTTTAACCATGCATACTACCTTATAACTAAGATAGCTGGGCATCATATCTGGAAGCATTCCGTTTCTATCCTGTAGGTATCCTCAGCTGTTTTGTGAAGGTCCATCCATTCAGGGCATGATGAACAGCAAAGAGAAGACATGCTTTCATTCTGTGCCTCTTAAAAGTAGTGAACATTTGACAGAACTTTCCAGAAGTTTCCAGAAATATGATAGCCTGCATTGGCTACATAAAAAAACATTGTAGTCATTTAAATATATTGATTGCTGCATAAACAGGAAATGATCTTGCTCAGTGTTATTTGTGCTACTTAGAACAGCAGAGACTGGAGCGACATTGTGGTTTGTTCATTGTGATGGGATAGAGTTCAGCACTGGTGTTACCCCATATTATCTGTATATCAAAGTGACTTCCTAGGGCAGATACCATCTTTCTTTTTTAGAAACCAGCAAAAGTTCAAAGAAGAAGATAATAATTGTCTCCATTCTCAGCGTCTAGAATTAACCACTGCTAGCATTTTGATACTGCTTTCTTCCCTCTTTCAGTATTCTTTAATAATTACAAAAGTAACATATGGGTGGTTATTAAGGAAAACAATGGAAATATTCCATTTTAAATACTTTTATGTGCACATATAATGTACATAGAAATATAAAGTATTGTTTAGTGAGAGTTTTTGAATGGTATTATACTGTATGCTTAGCTACCTTTATGTCCTCTGTACTTAGCATTGCTGCTTGATACTCAGTAAATAAATGCTTACTGAATTAAAAATTCACATGCTATGCAGCCATAAAAAAAGATGAGTTCATGTCCTTTGCAGGGGCATGGATGAAACTGGAAACCATCATGCTCAGCAAACTGACATA